>JAJPUD010011136.1:10922-56352 GCA_023553655.1 Myrmecobius fasciatus | reverse complement strand
GTTTTGCAAATAAAAAGCTTTATTAAAAAAAAAAAAAAGAATATCTGGTTCCAGGCCCTTTGATCCTTCAATATGGAGGCTGACAGATCATGTGTGATTCTAATTATTGATCTTCGGTATTTGAATTGTTTCTTTCTAGCTGGTAGCAGAATCTTTTCCTTGGTGCTATAGTCCTGAAATTTAGCCACAATATTCCTTGGGGTTTTAATTTTGGGGTCTCTTTCAGGAGGTGATTGGTGAATTCTTTCAATGGTGATTTTGCCTTTTCATTCTACAATCTCAGGGCAGTTTTCTTTCAGGATTTCCTGGAAGATAGTGTTTAGATTCTTTTTTTCATCATGGCTTTCAGGAAGTCCAATAATCTTTAGATTGTCTCACCTAGATTTATTTTCCAAGTCAGTTGTTTTTCCTAGGAGATATTTCATATTTTCTTCTAATTTTTCATTTTTTTTGTTTTTGTTTGACTGATTCTTGAAGTCTTATTGAGTCATTCACTTGTATTTGTTCAATTCTTATTTTTAAAGTGTTGTTTTCTTCCGTTTACCTTTTTAAGCTCCTTTTGTAACTGGCCAATTGAATTTTTTTGTTCATTGCACTCTTTTTCCACTTCACTAATTTTATTTTTCAATAAATTGGTGTCTTTTTCATATCTTTTTTGCAGGGCATCATATCCTTCTTGCACTGATTTCAGTTTATTTTCCCATTTATCCTCCAGTTCTTTTATGTGGTTCTTCAAGCAATCTTCCAGAAATGCCTTTTGAAAAGGGGACCAGTGATGGTCCTTAATAACCTCCTCTGGGGTTTTGTCTAAAGGAAACTCAGGATCTGGGGTCATCCCTTCTTTCTCTAGATAAAAGCTGTCTATGGTGAGAGCTCTCTTTTGCCTCTTCATTATTTTTTTTTTTTTAGACAGATTTGATGTCTCTTCAAGGTAGGGAAAAAAACGGTGGCTGAAGTTCTTTGCCCTGGGGCACTTCGGCGAATCAACTTAAGGTGCTGGGCTGGTGGGAGCTAGATCTACCTCCGAATTACTCCTTAAACAAGGCAAGTCTGCCAGAACACCTGACCCCAATCAGGGCAGAGTGTCCTGAGTGCCTCAGATAAACTCCCGGTGTTTGGAGTTTGGAGTTTCTGCCACAGTGAGCTGAGTCCTACCCTCACTTCCAGCCTACAATGAGTCCACTGTTTAGTCCTCCGTCCGAGTTAGACAAACCTGATATGAAGTTCTTCAGAGATATCAGCAAGCAGTGTCCAAATATTTCTGGATTCGTTGACTTGAAGATCAGTTCAGTGGCTTATTTTGTTGTTGATTTGAGAGAATATTGGAGTAGGAAGCAGAGAGTCACCTTTTCACTCTGCCATCTTGGCTCCGCCCCCTCTCAGCATTCACTCTTGCAAAACCTTGTGTTCCAATTTTTTTCCCTTCCCTCTACCCTCTTCTCTAGAGAATTAGCAATCCAATATATGTTAAACATGTACAGTTTTTCTATACATATTTCCACATTTATCACACCACTCAAGAAAAATGAGATCAAACAGGAAAAAAAATGAGAAAAACAAAAAAACAAGCAAACAACAATAAAAATGTGAAAGTGTTATATTGTGATCCACCTTTAGTCCCAATGGTCCTTTTTCTGGATGGAGATAGCTCTCTCCATCGCAACTCTATTGGAACTGAGCTGAAGCACCTCATTTTTGAAAAAAGCCACATCACATAATCATATAAAATTTCTTAATGATGCAACAGAAATTACTTTGTTCTATTGCCTGCTAATTAATAGCATTAAATGAAGCATAAATCGGGGACATGTTTGCTCATGTTATGCATTTTCCATTATTATAGAGAATATCCAAAATGATTGTAGATGGTGAGTTTCTCTATGTATTCAAAATTATGGATGATAAATTTTTAATTACTGGGCACCTGAACCCTTCAAAATCTCTTAAATGAGACCCATAATAATATTAAAAATTTCTATATATAGGGAAAAAACTAAAAACAAATGTATGAAGAATGTTTATTTCTCAGACAAAATATTCATTTCTATAAATAATCTATATATCAGTATCTTTTCATTGTTTAAACATTATGCTTCACCTATTAGCTGGCTTTAGAATTAAACTGGAAAAGGAGAATGAAAACTTTTGAAAATTGCTAAGTCTTTTTAATGGCTTCAAATTTTTTTTCTTAGACAAATGCCCATGTTTTTACAAAGTTTAATGCTTTTTCACTTATTTTGTATGACTGTAAGCATTAGAATATTACCATTATCTCCAAAGTATTAAAGTTATGGGTGACTCAAAAGACAATGGAAAGATTCCTGATGATAATGTATAAGATGGAACATATTACACATGATAAATTATGCAAGAGAAGTGGTATAAATGATATGATCAGAAAAGGACTAAAGAAGATGATAAATGAAAGTAAGGGATATCTGATGGATAGATCATTTCTTCACTGATATATAAGTAACATCAAGACATATAAACGGAAGTAGCTAGGTGACCTATTGGATACAGCATGGGTCTTGCAGCCAGGAAAACCTCAAAATTCATCCTCAGACACTTGACATTTACTAGCTATGTGACCCTGGACAAGTAATTTAACACTTTGATTGCCTCAAAAAAAAGATATATAGAGGAAGGTCCCTAGTTAGTAGAAAGAGACCTTGGAGGATTTATAGGACAACATGAATAAGAAGTCATATAGGGGAGGCAACATGGTTGAGTTGTGTTATTTACCAATACAATGGATATTCACAGCAATAAATTCTGTGGTAGAATAGTTAACAGAGGTAGAATAATTAAATCTTAAACTCTAGAATAAGCCTATATCTGGATAGCCATATTTTTGTGAAGAGATAAGTCATGGACTGAGGGATCATCTATGTATATATGGAAATTCCTGAATATAGAGAAGGTTGGAATGAAGATTCTGCAAATTTATGAACTCCTTAAGCAAAATGGGAGACTGATTTGCAAACTTGTAAATGACTGCAACAAAGATCTGTATAGTGTGACATGGAAGAATGGGCTGTTACATAAAAATTTCTTGGACAAAAGGGGGTGCAATGGAAAAAATATAAGAAGCCCTAGACTAACTTGACTTTTAAGGTCTCTCCCAGTTCTCAGCCTATTATCCTATTTCTATTCCCATTCCACTGCATTAGGATAGATGAGGGAATGGCCACCTAAGGACACTTGCAAAGATACACAAATGGGGATGTGTTGCATGTAGGTGCATCAATGATGCCATGAATTTTATTTCATCTATTCTGGCTCAGACATTGACTCCCCAGACAACTTTTTCATCTTGTCTCTGAAGCTTTCTCTGTCTGGTAACACTTCTATTCCTGCAGCCTCTGGCTTCTTCTTGAAACTCCATTTGAGAAAATACTACATAAGACATACTCACTTCTAACAACTCAGCCCAGTTCTCTAGACTACTTTTCTACCTTGCTTCTACACAAGTGCCTTCTCCCTTCTATTTAGATAGAATCTCCTTTAGATGTTTACTTCTCTCAGTAGAATATAACCTCTCTGAGATAAGGAACTTTTAAAAATTTGGCTAGTAATTATATTCATAAAAGTTTGTTCTATGCTTAGGACTTACTAATTGTTCATTAATACTTTTTCTATCTGACTGTCCATTCATGCATCAATATATTCATTTCTCCCTGTCTTTGTCTTGGTTTTTTTCTTTCTCTCCTTGTTTATTTGCTTCTGGAGTTGAGGAATGATGTCCTTGAGGAATTATGGAGCCCCTCTGATAAGAAATATTTCCCTGTTATATATTTTAGTAATTAAAGCCTCATCGGGTGAAGGTCTACCTTTGACACATACAAACTTGTAACTTTTGGCAACTCACCTTTCAGGGTCCTGGTTAACTCTTTAAGAATATAAGTTGCAAACAAAGAATGAGAGACTTAATTAAGAGAGCTGAGAAATACAAATGTTAAGATTAACCACCATTCTCAAAGATCCATGAAGAAGCATGCTACTTAATTCCTAACAGAGAAATTATGCAATTAAGATGCAGAATGTGACATATTTTTTTGGATATGGTCAGTGTGGAAATTTGTCATCTTTGACTATAGATATTTATTAAAAGGTTTTATTTGTCTTTTTTTCCTAATGGAAAAAAAGTTGGGAGGAAGAGAAAATTAATGCTTATTCATTGAAAAAAGTAAAATAAATTAAATTCATTAGAAGATATGATAGTTTTCAGAAAAGGCACTGGTCTGCATTTGTAGAGGGGCTTTTCTTATCTAGGAATTCCCTGTGCCAATTAAATCAAAAACCCAATCCATATCTCTATGACATTTTACATTGACATTACCCTGAAAAGGAGAAGAAGTATTTTTTTGTTTGTTTGTTTTTGGTAGAGAAAGATGCCAAATTAATTTGAGAGCCACAAGAATTTTAAGAGCAATGATTAAATGGCCACCTTTTCATTTTATTTTATTTTTTTATTGCTGAGGCAATAGGATTAAGTGACTTCCCCAGGGTCACATAACTAGGAAATGTTAGGTGTCTGAGGCCAGATTTGAACTCAGGTTTTCCTGACTTCAGGGCTGGTGCTCTATCCATTGTGCTACTTACCTGTCCCTAAATGGCCACCTTTATAGGTATTGTAGAAATGAATATAACTCAGGCATTACTTAGCTTGGATTTCCCTTTGCAACTCTGACAATTTTTGACTGAATGAGTGCTTACATCTTACTAGGGGTCACCTGTACATAAAAGTGCCACTCGTAGCAGTAAGTCCTGGATTTTGACTGATAGGCACCCTGCTAGTCTCCCTGTGTTTATATGCCAAGGTTAACAGGTCCAGAGACTGGGCAGCCTCTTGCTGACTGGCACAGTTAGAGTTAATCTCCCTACTTCCTTGTTTTTTAATCCCTCACTCCTAATTAGGCAATTTAGAAAACATTCTCATTTCACTGGGCCAGACTATTTTCCCTTATGGATAATAAAGCCTTCTCTTGTTGGAGCTGGCCAGCTCTTTCTGTAGAGAAACACAAGAAGTTTGAGACTTGAGGAGCGCTGGGCCCTTTGACCAAAGTTTAAAAGATCTTGAGAGGGTCTCTAGCAAAAAGCTACCCACCCAATGTGGTTCTCCACAAGGGGCAATAATGAAGTTTACATAATAATCTTTCTCTTTTGGTACCTCCTCTCTCTCCTTAAGGAATAGTAATATAGTCTTGTTAATTGCTGTATCTCAAAGGCTCTGTGACTCTACATACTAACTCTCCTCTACTACAGTGGCATTTCAGGAAGGACAGGGAATTATTTGGGGAGAAGAGGGATGCTTTCTCCAAAAATCAACTTATATTGTACAAGAAGCTGCCTATTTTTATCTATTCATAGAGTCTAGAGTAAGATATTCCAGAAATTAGACAATTTTTCTTTTTGGATCTCTCACAGAAGAGAGCAACAGGGCATTCTTTGTATTTGCCAGTTCCCTCTTTGTTGTAACCAAGAAGTTACAATTAATAAGAATCCCATACATTCCTATGTTACCCCACTATATACTGAGAGCTTTCAAATCCAAGATCTCATTGGATCCTCCTCATAATCCAAAGAGGTAGGCAAGGATGGGGTCTATTTAGTTTCCTTATCAACATATCTTCCATGGTTTCCTAAAGCTTATAGGATAAACTATAAATTCTGTAGACTGACATTCAATGACCTTGACAATTTGCATTCTACTTGCCTTTCTATACTTTTCTCCCACTTTTTTTTTTTTTGGTCTTTCATTTTACAGGTAAGGAAATTGAGGGAAACTACTAGAAATGATTTTTATAGGACTACTGTGTCAAAGCTGATTCTAGAATCAGTGGTTTTTTTCTCTATATCAATGTGTTTTGTTTCATAGCAATAATCCTGTGAGACAGAAAGGATAGGAATTCCACTAAGTTTAGAGCTAGTAAAATATATATTTAGATAGTGGAAGTCACTTGATCAAGGTCACAGATACAGAAAGTCATAAAACTATGATGAATCCAAGTCTTTGACTTTCATTTTTGCTAACTTGCTTTCATTGGTTGTCCAGTCAAAGGACCTGGGTGACCCATTCAACTTTGCATGGTCTCAATTTACCATCTGTTAAATAAAGAAACTGGAACAGATATTCTCTAAAGCCCCCTCCTACCCAAAATTCTATGACTCTAAACTTGGGAATACACTAGGAAGAAGTCATTTGAGAAACAGGGAAATGTATAAATATCCTCAGCAGATCCTGGAGCTGAGTAGCTAAGCAGTCAGTTCAAAGCAAAAGAAGAGGCTGCTAGAAATTCAGCAAGAAGCAGGACAGTTTCCTGCAAAGAGATAAAAAAAAGACCCGGTAAAATTCAGGGAATCTGCACTATTTCCTCTCAAAATTTTGTGAAGCAAAAACCTGAGGTTTGGCCGTGCTTTAATCAATTATTTATGATCCCCTCATTAGTCTCTAGTCCAGGGATAGTGTGGTCCCTCATTTGAATTTCCTATGGGCGAGGGAGTTTTGAAAGGAAATGTCATATTATATGCACTGTTTATACAGATCAAGTATGCATGTGTTAGTTTTATAGATTGGTGTCAGTTTTGCATTTATTTATCTGGGACTGTAGTAATGATGTGCAGGGTGTTTTACTTGAAGAAAACATTTTCCTGGATTGTTTTGGAACAATGTAGCTTAGGATCTGGGCCTTCTACATATCCTGTAGTTGAAGGAGGGGAAAGTTAGCCAACTGAGTCTCCAAGGAAGCCAAGGAAGTGAGAGTGATCCAATCATTAGTGTGATTACTGGTGGGTCTGGCTGATATGTGTTAATGAGCAGCATGCTTCCTGCAGAGAGAGGAGGTGTGTATGGCTCCATTTGAGTGGCAGTGGCAATGGTAGGGGAGAATTCACAATTTTAGCTTCATCTTTGGCATGGAGCATGAAAGATGATAATAATATCGTTATTTTTGCCTTCAGTTCCATTACCCCACCTTTTTTTCCCCTTTTTGTTAAATTGTGGAGGTTGGACTAGGTAATCTTTTAAGGTCCCATTCAACTTTGACATGTTCTACACTTCTAAAGTTCCTTTGAGCTCTGACATTCTGTGTTCGATAATTCAAAGGATTCTCCCAGATCTGGCATTCGATGTTTCTAATTATTGTCCTTTGTATTCAAATAGGGCCAAAATAATATCATGATGTCAAGGTCAGTGTGCAGTGTGTCCGACTATGGCTGTTCAGACTAATATGAGTTTGGAAGGCTTAGTGCTGGGTAGGACACAAAGGATGTATAATTCAATATTATACCATTTAACAAATATTTGTTATCCAACATGTACAAAACATTGGGAAATTCAAAGATTAAAAAAAGACATAGTAATCTTAAAGAATCTTACATTCTAGTAAAGGTTTAAAACAAATGCTTAAATAGGTATGATATAAGTTATAAAGATACTAAGTATATCATAAAGATAAAAAATTTTTCTATGGATTGAATTAACATTATTATATAGATAGCTTCCAAGTTTACATATCCTGCCTTAGTCTCTCACCTCAGAGCCAGTTTCCCTTTACCAATGGCCTATTGAATATTACAAACTGATTGTCTCATAGTGATTTTAAAAATGGATATGCTGAGAACAGAATGCATTGTTTTTACCTTTGATCTCTATGTCTCTTTTGAATTTTCCTATTAAAAATAAAGGTGCTATCATCCTTCTGGTTATCCAAGTTCATAGTTAGGTATTATATTTGAAACTTTGGTATAATATGTGTCAAATTCTGTTGAGGAGGTAGAGTAAAAAAATTTGACAACAGATTCACAATCTCATACCTGCCCCTTTCTCTTCTTTAATATATGACTTCATTCCTAGGATATTTCATTAGTCTTTTAATTGGTCCCCATGGCTCAAGCTTCTTTCCTTTCCAAATCATCCTCCACATAGTAGTCAAAGGGATGATCAGCTGTGAATGACTTTGCTATTTTCAACAATACAATGATTTAAGACTATTATAAAGGACTTATGATGAAAAATGTTACCCATACCCAGAAAAAGAACTGATTGTGTCTGAATGCAGACTGAAGTATACTTTTTTCTTCAGGTTTTTTTGGGGGGGCAGGAATCTATATTTTCTTTTCCAACATGACTTTTATGGAATTGTTTTGCATAGTTTCACATGTGCCTTCTCAGTGGGAGTGGGGTAGGGAGGAAAGGAGAGAACCTGGAACTCAAAATTTTAAAAACAAATGTAAAAAAAATTATCTTACATGTAACTGGGGAAATAAAAATATTAAAGTATAAATAATAAAGTTGTTCATATCTAAACCCTATTATACTTTTCCATCATATATAGATAGATACATACATATAAGAGAAAAAGAAGAAAGAGGGAAGACAGGAAAGAGAGTGAGAGAAAGAAAGAAAGAAAGAGAAAAGAAAGAGAAAGAGAGAGATAAGGAGGGAGGGAGAGAGATATGTATACACACATTTATAACATACTTGCCTTCCCACATTCTGTGATCTAGTCAAAAAAGTCCTTCTGGCTTCCCATTCTGCAGCATTTTCAATCTTCTATTTTTATGCTTTTGTACTGCCTTTTTTTTCCTCCCATTCTTGAATGAACTCTCTCCTCATATCTGCCTCATAATATTTTTTTACTCTTCCAACACTTATTGAAAATGACATTTCTATATGATTTTGCAGTTCCTATATTCTTCAAATCTCCTTTTATTTACCTTGTAAATATTTTGTATATACTTGATATTTATATATGATGACACATTTTCTGCTAGATAAAATTTTAGTTCCTTTATTGAATAGTATTTTTTTGTTTTTGTATTCCTAGAACTAAAGTGCTTAGTACATAATAAACAATTAATTAATGTTTGTTTATTGACTGAGGAAATTTTCCATGTCAGTAGTTCCTTAAACCAGTGAGATCACATATGTGGATCAAATGCTTTCTACATATGTACTGAAATATATGTATCACACCACACCTATGTACACATTCATATATTTTTATGCATACACAAATATGTTATATTTATTCCCATATACACATATATGCATACGCATGTTTCATGTGTATAATTATACATGGATGTTAATATGTGTTTTAGGGTCAGACCTTTGATTCCAATTATATATGGAAAACTTGGTGAGATCCTCTATCTTCTAAGGCAGATCAGCATCTTGTCTTTATCTTGAGTTTTAGAGAGTTTTCTGGGGGATTAAAAGTTTAAGTAAATTGCTCAAGGTTTCATAGTCCATAGCTGTCAGAGATAAGATTGAACTGAGGTATTTTTGTTTCTGAAGTTGAGTATAGAAATATTTACATGTAATAACATAATGATGAGGTACATATTTTCTTTTAAAAGAACATTACATACAATATAATAGAGAGGTTTATAGATGATATGAGAAAAATATTTAATAAATAATTTAAAAGAATAATTGAAGCAAACAATACCATCAGGGAAAATATGAGTAGAAAAAAGATTTGATTTTTATTTTCACATTGTAAGAGCAAAGGATGATAGTAGTTGTTCAAAAAAGTCCACTGATATGAAGTATAGAGAATTTATAAGCATGGATGGGTTTCAATCTCTATATTGTAGAGAGTATCTCAATTGATGAAGTCACAGATTCTTTTGAATATTTGAATAAAATGCATAAATTAGTATGGAAATATATTGCAAGCTATATATATGTGCTTATATAGGTTTGTATATATGTATATGTATAATATATCTATGCTATTCAATTTATATTTATATATATGAATGAATAAAAGCATTTACTTAATGCTATGTATTAAGCAAGTACTTTACTAAATATTGGATGTAGAGATACAGAAATGAGACAACTCCTGTTCTCAAGAAGGTCAGAGTCTAAATGATGAAGACAAAAATATGAAAATCAGAGTTCAACTTCAGGGAAGATATAAAGGTTCAAGGATTCAGCTACACGGCAGATGTGCATCTGCAGGATAGTGCCTGAAGTTCTGGAAAGTCTATTATCAGAGCATATGATAAAGTCCAAGGAATCTTAGGAACAAGGTAGATGGTAAGAACTGTTTTTCCATCTTACAGGAAAAGTAAAAATAGTTACTACTTGCTCACTCAAGCAGCCAAATTACTCTTTCTGCCATGTTATCCCATGTGCCTAACTAGTCTGGGGATAGGAGAGGAGATTTTTAGACAGACTACACCTAAACAAGAATATCTTTGAAAATAAAATACATGCAGATATACAGTGAAAATAAAACTGAACAAAATACCTATTGGTTTTGTCACACTTAGGATTTAATAGAAGAAGATACTATATTGGTTTGCCTACATGCAAACCAATATAGTATCTTCTTCTATTAAATTAAATTAAATTTAAAAAGTTTCTCACACTCAGCAGATACTATATTGGTTTGCCTATATGCAAAAGTTGGATGCAAATATTTTGCTCCTAACAGTCTACAATCCTGGAAAGTATGGCATCCTTGCACTGGGGGGGACCAATCCCACAGGCTTCTAAAGTTGATTCATTTGTTTTTCTTCAGGATTTGTATTTCTTCTTTGATACCTGTGAAGAACCACATTGGTATTTCAATTACTACCTACTATAAGAGACTACCTGTTGTGTTTAAACATTTGCTCCATAGAGACAAGTTTTAAAAATAGAAAGTTATTTAAAAGTTTGAAATTAGGAACATGACAGTTTTTATTAGTACTTTTTGTTTTCTGACTCAAACAGGTTGTATTGGTAGGGGTCCTTTTATTTCTTCCCTTCTTTTCCCTGAATCCACGGTGAGATTTAATTTTTGAGAGAATTTCACTTGAAATTTAAAACTAGAAATGAAATGTAGATACTATAGATTTTTAAAATGATAACCAAAAATAACTGGGAAAATATACTTATATGATAGAAAGGACACAGTATTTGAGGTTAGAAAATTTTGATTTGAATCCCATCATTGTAACTTATTAACTATGTGACCTTTGTTAATGTCCATCTTAATGAGTTTCAGTTTCTTCATCTGCAAAATGGAGTCCTGTATTATCTATCACAGATTATGTTATGAGGAAAGTTTTTTGTCAGGCTTTTATTGCTATAGTATTGTCGTAGAATATTAGAGATGCAGAACCAAGAAAACATTGTACATAGTAACAAAAATATGGGATGATGAAGTGTGATGGATGTGACTCTTCAACATTGAAATGACTCAGGGCAATTCCAATATACTCATGATGGAAAGAGTCATCCACATCCAGAGAGAGAATTATGGAGACTGAATATGGATCAAAAATTGTATTTTTCATCTTTGTTGGAGTTTTTTGTTTGTTTTTTTTTCACTTTTGATGTGATTTTTCTTGTGCAGCATGAGTAATATGGAAATATGATTAGAAGAATTACACATGTTTTACCAATATCAGATTGCTTGCTGTCTTGGGAAGGAGGAGGAGAAAAGGGAAGAAAAATATGGAATGCAAGGATTTAGAAAGGTGAATGTTAAAAACTATTTTTGCACAGATTTGGAAAAATAAAATGTTATATTAAAATTTTTGTTAGAGCTAGATAGACTTCTCATTTTATACTTGAGATGATTTTAGTCCAGAAAATTTTTGACTTCTTTAGCATCACATAGGTAAAGAGAAAGGGAGAAGGGAATATGAATTGTGTCTTACCTAATAAGGACTGTGCGAAATATTTTACAAACATTATCTCATTTGACCTTCATAACAATTCTGCAAGCAGAATACTGGAAGTACTGGAAGCATCAAAGTTAAGATATTACTAATATTAGCCATGCTTAATGATTCCTTTTGGGAGAAATTCATTATCAGTAATATTGAGGTAGTTATGGTGAGCTCATAATATGGAGTTCAAAGACATAGGTAAGAATTTTGATTTTTCCACTTCATAAACATGGAACCATGTACACTTTACCATGGAAAATCACTTAATTTTTCTGAGTTTCATTCTTCTTATTTGTAAATTTTGGGTAATGATCATTTTGCTGTTTATTTTGCAGAGTTGTTGAGAGGCCCATTGAGATCTTTCATGTGATAATACTTTATATTAAACAGTTTAGTTGTGAAAGAATCTAACTCATTTTTCCCAAACTCTGCCTCTACTAGATATATGGAAAAAAGTTGAATATTTAAAATAAATGTATATGTAAATATGTAAATTAAATAAATATATGTAAATTGATGGTATTTGGAATAAAAAGAAGAGGAACAATCAAAGACTTTCAAAAAGATTAATCTCAAATATAAAAAAAAGTCAGGACAATGAATAAACAGCAGATTAGAAATAAAAACAATTCAATCAACAAAGCTGAACTAAGCACAAGATTAAACTAAGTGACAAAAACATTTTAAAAATTGGAAAAGATTTGATGTTAGCAAAGATTTGAAATATAAAGACGTAGAATTGATTAAAATGGGATGAGATTAAATGATAATTAAATAGTAAAACAAATTACTGGAATATTTGAATTAAAGAAAGGAATCAATAGAAAATAAAATTTTTAGATAATAAAGGAAATAGTTTTCTTTCTTCTCTCTACTCCCTTTCAAAAAACAAAAACCCAGTCCAATATACTTGAAAACATAAATTAAAACAACTTAAATGGTCCAAACAGTTAGGAATTTTTTAGTCAAATATTTAGGAAAAAAGACAATGATGATACTAGCTCATTAATATTAAAGCATAGAACCATCCTTTTAAACAATGCTCAAACAGCCAACCTCCCCCCCCCAAACCTAACACCCCAACAACTCATGAAATAAAAGCAAGATATGTGATATTTCAGCAAGATAAATTTCTGAGCCTGGAGGCAGGAATACCTGAGTCCAAATCCAACCTCAGACACTTATTAGATCTGTGACTCTGGGCAAATCACTTCATTTTTTGCCCCCACTTTTCTCATTTGTAAAATGAATTGGAGAAGGAAACGGTAAATTACTTTAGTATCTTTGCCAAGAAAACACCAAATGGAGCCATGAGGAACCATACAGAAATGACTGAACAACAACAACAACAAAATGGAGGTATCTTTCTTATCTATGGTAAGAAGAATTTATAACTGAAAATAGTAGGGGAAAAGGTACAAAACATAAAAGAGACAACTTCAATTATGTAAAATTTTAAAATAACTAAAGAATTAAAGAAAATCTGAGAAATGTGAATTATCACTCATTTAGCTATGTACTTTAGATCACACTCACTCTGAGGTATTATATCACACTAGTTAAATTACCAAAGATGAAAAAAAGACAGAAATAATTAGTGTTGGAGGAGTTGTAGGAGGAAAGGAACATTAATATACTATTCATGGAGGGGTAGATTAATCCAAATATTCTGGAAAAAATGAATTATGTAAGAAAAGTTATTAAAATATTCATTTGATTCAACAATGCTGTTAGGGGCATAAGGGGGGAAATGACAAAAATAATAATCCAATATTAACTAAATTTACACATTGGAACTTTTCTTTTAAGTAGTAAAAACTAGAAACAAAGTCAATGTTAAACAACTAGGGACTGACTGAAAAAACAATGACATGAATATAATGGAACATGATTGTACTAGATGAAATCATGAAGATAAGAACTCAGAAGAACAAGGATGATTTGTACAAGCTGCAAAAGAGTAAAGAAATCAAGGCTAAGAAAATGATATTCATAATGACAACAATAATGTAAATGAAAACAATGCTTAAAGTTGAAGTAAGATTAATTGCAGTGATCAATATTTATTCTGGAGGATAGACCATGGGGGAGGGGAGACAAGAAATCTCCCTGTTCTCATAGAGAGATGATAATAGATACAGATGGAGCACTACATAAAACTTAGTCATTAAATATGTCAATTTTAATAGTTACAAATAGGGAGTTTTATGAGGGAGTTTGTAGGAATATATGTCATATAAAAAAGATAAAGCAATTAATAAAATTTAAAAGGGAGTGAAATATGTAAATAGTTTGAAGTCTACCTACAGAAATCATTGAATTAATCTGGAAACAGATTTATGGTAGAGTTCATCTTAAATAAGAGAATATATTTTTATGAAGACCAGGATTTGAATGGTAGGTAAATACTTCTAGGTGAGTTTAAAAAATTGGAATAAGAAAAACCAAATACCTACTATGTGTTGTGCACTCTGCTGCATAGTAGCAATACAAAGGTAAATACAAAGTAATCTTTTCCCTTAAGGAGTTTGTGTTCTATAAGAGGCAATCAATGAATATAAATGAGCAAGGAAATAAAAAATATTTCTAAATTTGAAAAATAATAATTCCGGATGGAGTTGAACATTAATAGCTAGGAAAATTCTTATATTCAGGAAGCCATGGTTTCTGAATTGAGCCTTGAAGGGAGTTAGGAATTACAAAAGGATGGAAGGACATTCCAAGCATTGGGGATAACTTGTGCAAAGGTATGGAGGATAGAAACCAAATGCCAGATACAAGAAATAGAAAGCAAGTTAATTTGGTTGGAATGTTTAGAGTGAATGAGAGTGAAGGGTAACCAGACTGGCTCAAGATGGATAGACAGAAGGATAGATGAAAAAATGTCTCTTTCTCTGCCTCTGTCTCTCTGTGTCTCTGTTTCAGTATCTCTACTCTCTTTTTTTCACTCTCACTCTTTCCCTTTTTTATCTGCTTATCTATCTACCTCTTTTCCTCTTTTCCTATTCCTTTATTCCTCCATCTCTCTCTCTCTCTCTCTCTCTCTCTCTCTCTCTCTCTCTCTGTTCTAGTGGTAATATGGAGCCACTGAAAAATTTTAAAAAAGAGGAATTGAATAAGGCAAACTTTAATTGTACTGATGATACATTTCAATAAAAACAAAATTGACAATTATGGCATTTAATTTTAAAAGAATCCATTCATTTATAAAAGAATATTAACAATAGATTTATAAAATTGTCAATTGGGAACATGTGATTTAGGAAGGAATATAAAGTTTAAAAAGGATTAGGAAAATATATTATGAATCAACTAACTAGATGATTAGTGATGTTACAATAGTGATTTTAAAGTAAAACTGATTTGAAATTAAAAAGCTTTGAGAGGTAAATATGAGGACTCTATTATGAATAAAGAGAAGTAACTGTCTGTTGATATTAAATAATACATCTAATGGCACCACAACTAAATTTTAAAAGGAAAAGTTAACTGAAATCAAAAGGATCTGATTCAAAGTTTCATAGCCTGGGGTCTGTAGATAGGTTTCAGGGGACCTGTGAATGTGGTAGGAATAAATATACATATTTATTTGCATTAACATCTAATAGAAATTTAGCATTTTTTTCAATTATGATTTTTAACATCAATAGCAACAACAACAACAAAACATTATTCTGAACAGGGATCCACAGGTTTCACCAGAGTGCTAAAGGGGGCCATGACAACAACAAAAACTTAACAGTCCCTGATCTAGAAAGAAAATATTAGTAAAGAAGGATTTCAACATCTCACTTTCAGAATATAAGTTAAACAAAAAGATAAATAACAGAAGCAGAACATCAAAGAAAACTGGGAAAATTAATTATGGTATATGTATATATTACAGAGTTCTTTTTTTATTCAAATGTGCATAGGATATATACAAAAACTGACCACTCTCTAGACACTAAAGAATTTATGAATAAATGCAGAAACTTGAAAGAGTTTACAAATCACAATATAATGACAATGGTAATTAATATAGAAATATGATTGAGAAAAATATATAGTCCTAAAAGAAGTTTTTAAAAATTATATGCTAAAATTTTGGGGGGTCAAAGATTAATTCATATAAATAATAAAAGATATATCACATGTAATAATCATAATACACCACATCAGCATTTATGGGAAGCAGCTCAAGCAGTTTTTAGAGGTAAATTTCTTTCCCTGATAGGCTATATTAATAAAAAGAAAAAGGTTACTTGAGTTTGCTATTAAAATTGTTCAGAATGGCAACTCATTAATACACCCAAAATAAACACAAAAGAAGACATTTCAAATATAAATGGATACATTAGCAGAATTGAAGGGAAAAACCCTGTCCCATTTAAATTAATAAAAAGCTGTTTTTAAAAGACCAATAAAATCCATAAGCCATTAACTAATTTATAAAAAAAGAAAAAAGAATAATGAGGACAAACAAGCTACAAAAATACAGAGAAAGAAAAAAGAGAGAGCCAGACAGATTGATAGACAGAGACAGATACAGATAGAGAAATTTGTTAGAAGATATTACACAAAATTGCATACCAATTTAATTGAGAATGTAAAAGAAATAGAAACATTCCTATTATATATATGTATTATATATATATTTTACACACATACACACACATATTTACACTCCAATTACCAAAGAAATGTTAAAGCTGCATAAGTATTGGAAGAATAATTGAAATATAAACTGCTACATCAAAATACAAAAAAAAATTACCAGAACTAAATGGCTATAGAAGAAAATTTTATAAAGCAGTTAAAGATCAAATAATTTCACTGTATCTAAACTGTTTTTTAAAAATGGATATGGTATCCTTCTACTCTGTGGTTTCTATGAAGTAAAAAAAGGTTTCTGATTTTCAAACCATAGAATAAAATATAAAAAGAATTGTAAGTCATTACCTTTAATATATATTGATGAAAATATTTAATAAGCACTTATACATTAAGATTAAATGAGATTCATACCAGGAATGTAAGAAAATTCTATAATATTAAATATTCTAGCATATATTAATATTGAAAGTAATAAAATAATATAAAGAAATATTAAAAAGTATTGGGAAAATAGTGCATTCATTTATATTAAAGCAGCCACCTGGTCAACAAACATTTCTTACTACTTTCCAGGAACTGTGCTAAGAGTGGGAGATAAAAAGAAAGGGATGTGGAGAGGGAGGAGGAGTAACTATTTTTTCCCTTAAGGAGCTCATATTTAATGGAGGAGACATGTAATGTACTAAGCATATACAAGAAATATACAGAAAAAGTGGAAGATCATCTTTACTATGGTGAAAGTGAGGAGAATGAGAAAAACCCCCTTTCCAGCTGGGATGTGAGATGAGAATTCAAGGAAACTAGAGCAGTTAAGAAGTGGCCTTGGAAGTGGCAAAGAATTCCAGGAATGAGGGTCAGCTGTTGTGAAAGACTGAGTGCCATTTAGAAGGAATGAAATGATTTTTTTGTATTAAAAGCTAAAATTCTTTATTATATACAGTGGAGAAACTGAAAACAAAGGCTAGGTAATTCTATAGCCTTTTTTTATCATTATTATTATTTGATATAATCTGAGAAATGTTAGTTATAACACTGAAAAGAAAAAAAAACACAAAGGAATAAATTATGGTAAAGAGCCTATATTTGTGGATTGTATTATAATATACTTAAGAAATTTAAGAGAATTAACAAAAGCATCAATTGGAAAATCAACGAAAAAAAAATTGAACACTTACAATGTAGCATTTATTAAAGAAGTGTTATATGATATTCTCTGACCTAAGATTTAGTAATCTCATTCTTTCAAACCTTACTCCCCATAGGAAAACATGGTATCTGTTCTTAAGGAACTTACTTTCCAATAGGAGAAACATCATGTATTTTAAAAGGTACACAATATTTCTCACAGATCAAATGGAACGTATTCTTTTAGGGAATGGTATCCTTACAGCAATTGGTATGGGGAGAAGAGACTTCTGCTGGAGGTGATTTTTAAACTGATTCTTGAAAGAAACTAGAGATGTCCAAAATGTTTTAAGGGGTAGAGCATTTCAGTTATGGGACATAATCACTGCAAGTGGCCATAAAAGCAAGATGGAAGAAAAGCAAGTAAACCTTGCTGGATTATAAGTAAGGCTGGATTATAAACTGTATGGAAGAGAGCAAAGTGTAACGAAACAAAGGGTCCAGGGTGTAAAGAATTTTGAATCACTAACATAAAGCTTTATATTTAATTTTGGAGGTAATAGGAAGTCACTAGAGTTTATTGCTTTGAGAAAATCACTTTGGTAGTTATGTGCAGTATAGATTAGAGTAAGAGGATCTGAGAGTAGAAAACAATTTGTAAAAGTGAAGGTTAAATGTAATGAAAGTCCTGAACTAGGGACAACTAAGTGCCACAGTGGATAGTTCATAGGCCTTCCAATCAGGAGGGCATGAGTTCAAATTTGACTCAAATGCTTCCAAGGTATGTAATACTGGGTAAGTCATTTAATCCTGATTGCGTGCAAGAGAGAGAGAGAGAGAGAGAGAGAGAGAGAGAGAGAGAGAGAGAGAGAAAGAGAGAGAGAGAGAAACAGATACAGAAAGAGAAACAGAGAGAAAAACAGAGACAGAGAGAAACAGAGACAGACAGGCACACACTCAGAGACAGAGAGACAGAGACAGAGAGACAGAGAAACACACACACATAGACAGAGACAGAGAGACAGAGAGAGACAGAAAAAGACAGAGAGACAGAGAGAGACAGAGACAGGAGGAGGAGGGAAGGAAGAAGGGGAAAGAGAAGAAAGAAGAGCTCTTTGTGGACTTCATTAATATTTTCATTTTTTTTTTTCTTGGAAGAAGTTGTCTTTCATGCTAATGAAGGATGTTAGACCTTCAAGATATACCTCACCCATTCCTGAATTAGCAGGTAATAATACTAGATGGATAGACCAAATAATGAAAAATGGAGAAAGATCTTCTTTATGTTGGGCAGAAACTCTATGGAGGATTGATATGAAAGCAAGGAGAAGTATCACGAGAATGAGAAAACTTGGATGATTCAAGGTAAGCACCAATGGAAGGGCTATCCATATCAACAAAATCACACCACTTTTTAAAGCATCTCTTTATGTGTTTCCCACTTTATAGTTACAAAGGACTTTTTACATACATAATACATTTCATCCTCATAGTAGCCTTTTAAAGTAGGAAGGTTAAATTATTTTCTTTACTTTATACTTCTATACTTATTGAGGAAATTAAGGCTGAGATGTTTTACAACTTTTCTAAGATCTCACATTAAGAAATGATAGAACTGGGATTTGATCTACAGCTTCTATCTGTTAGTCTAGGGCTCTATCTTATCTCATTTGGGATCAGGGATTGAGAATGCCTTATGGCTCTGAAATTGATCCTTGTCACCATTTGAAGCTCATTGGCATTTTCTTTAATTCTAATAACATGAACTAAGTATGCTATAAAATCATTTAGCATTAGAGATGGATGGGACCTTTGAGGTGACCTCATCCAAGTCCCTCATCTGTATGGATAAGACAACAGTGATTCAGGGACAGAGAAAAGAGGCTTAAATTACCACATGGTTAGTAATTTGGAGTTAAAACTTGAATTCAAGTCTTCTGAGTCCAAGTGCAGTGGTCTTCAGACTGTACTTTTCTCAACATCATCCAACCTGCTAAAGACTCTCATGGAGTCCAGGAATTACCATTCATATTGTTTTGTGGCATTTTTTTTCTAACTGGAAATAACTTTTATATAATCTCCCCACATTTCCATATTCCATTGTTTTCTCCTCACTGGCACTCTCAACTATGGATTCTGAAACATTCTGAAACTTTGGAAACAGCAGGTGCTGAATTCCAGTACCAAGTATGATAATGAAAATGATTTGACAAAAAGCACTGAACTCCACTTCAGAAGTGACAGAGTCAGAGGAGCTTTTTCCTAGGTTGATGCTATTTACAAATTACAAATAAATGCTTAATAAAACCTGAACTTGCCTTTTTATTTATCCACTCAGATCACCATGTACTAAGTCTGGGACATGAGGTATTTTATTTCTTCTGTAACTTGTATTTTAACAACACACCATACGTCAACACATTTAAAAAGGTGCAAATTACCTCTTAGATAAAAATGAACCCTTCTAAATATCAGTGTCAATAATTCTCACTTTTAATATTCCTACAAAAATTATGTCAGAAAGCTGGAGAGACTGGATTATGGCACAATTATCTTCACACATTTATTTAAAAAATGATTTTTTGGGGTAGCTAAAAGAAGCCTTAGGTTATTGTTTAAGAAGAGACTTATAATTAGGAAAATATTGCTATTCATTGCCATAGTGATTTTTTTCCCTGAAGCCCAAGTTGTTAAAAGCAATATGCTTATTATCCAGAGCCTCATAATAGAGCACTGAAAACTATAGTTCCCACTAAGTTGTACATATGTGCAGATGTGCATTTTATAAAATAGTGTCACACAGCTTCTGTTTATCACACGTGATTCCAAGCCTCTATATTTAAACAGCTGCTCCCCTTTCTGACCTTTTTTCCTACCTTCCTTCTTGCCCCCAGCTCAAACTCAGGAGTGCTTCATATCTATGTCTCATTTGAGCCTCAAAGCATCCCTGTGAGAAAAATAACAAAAACATTATTACCATTATTTGATGGCTAAGAAAACTGATACTCCGGGGAGATTAACTTGTTCAGTATCATTGGGCTAGTAGTACTGGTGGAGTTACTGCTTGAATCTGGCATTCCTGAAACTTCATCCAATGCATTTTCTATGAGAAGTAGAGACTTTATGGCAGACATGAATGCAGATTACCTATGAAAACTTGAATGTTGAAGCTGGAACAGGCCTTAGAACATAGAACAAGGAACATTGTAAGGGTTCTTAGAATCAAGAGTCATGGAATATCAGAGCTGGAAGAGTACTTAAACTCATGGAACATGGGATGTCAGAACTGAAAAGGACTTTAGAATTGTAGACATAGATAATTGAGTCTTGAAGGGATCTTGTAGATCATAAGCCTAACCTCCCAATTTTACAGGGATGAAAACAAAGAACCAGAGAGAATTTGTTTGATGTGAGTCACATGGCTCCTCAGTAGCACTGGTAGGATAAAATTCAGTTTATTGAGTTAGGTTTAGAATTAATTAAAAACTGAAACCACAAGATCTATAAAAAGAAATGGACTTTTTGCTTGATTCACTTTAGGAAAAGAATCATTTTTTAGTAGGAATTTCATCATTAAAGAAATAATGTGAACATCTTTGTAAACATATCACATTTGTTTGATTTCACAATCCTCAGTATTATTGTTTTTTTCATTTCTTTTCCCCGTTTGATGTTAATTGGACCAGATTTGGGAAAAAAAAAGTTATGACCTGTTATTTTGTATAGTCCACTCAAGAGAAGACTCTTGGTGTCTCAGAGAAAACAAATCCTAGAGCATTCTTGTTTTTTTTTTTTTTAATGTTTATAAAAGATAAAGCAAACTATTCAAGTTCCTATTTAGAAGGGGACTTACAATAGGGAACTTCTTTTAAGCAAGGATACTAAAAACCCCAACCTCTCACTACTTTTTTTTGTTAAGAGAGTTTGGTCAATTAGTTACCTTCTGGGAATGGCAGGTGGGGCAGTGTTTATATCTAAAAAGATATGGATAAAGTATGAATATATTCACTGAATTATTTCTGAGAACCCTACTTTCATTGTAAGAATGAATTGGCTGCATAGTCTGAGATCATTTGGTAAGTTTACAACTTTAGGGAGAAGAAATGATTTCTTTCTGTGTATGGTGTATTTATCATGTCTGATTCCTCTGAATTTGGAGGTAAAGGACACACTTTGGACAGTATGACACAATTCCTTTCTCCTAATCCCTCCCTTGGGTGACTTGATATCTTCAAACATTTCATATCTGACCATTTCCTGTTACTCATTTTCTGATTGGTGTCATCTTTTGATTCTTGATGTACTGGAGAAAGTCTGAGAAAGATGGTGTAATGACAAATAAAAACCAAATGCAACAAACTTTTCTGAAACATGTGTGCATTGTAGGAAGAATACTCTCCTGAGGGCTCTGGGAAGATTCAATTTTTTGTTAATAATAATAATAGATATGAAGCATTTAATATTAATTGCCTCCTATGACGCTCACCATATAAGACAAAAGGTCTCTCCTTTAAAAGGCATATTAGAAGTCATCAGGTTCAACTGGTTCCTAAATAGGAATCCCCTCTGTAATATCTTTGATAAATATTTATCTTTCTACTTGAAGACCTTTACTGATAGAGAATCCACTGCCATCTGTGGCAGGTCATTCTATCTTTGAATAGCTCTAAGTGGTAGGATGGCTTTCCTTTGTTCCAATACCTACTGCATCTAATTCAGGTTCGTAAGGCAAAGCAGACCAAATCTGATTCCTCTCCCATATATGTCATTCCTTCAGATGCTTGAGGACAGTTATCAAGTCTCCCCTAAGTCTTTTATTTTCTAGACATTATACTCAGTTCTCTTAACTTATTTTCATGTGACAAGGTATTGTAAAGTAATATATGTCTCATAAAGGTTAGGCTAATTTTTTTTGTTAAAAGTCATTAAACTGTTCCTGAGATTTGATTAGTCCAGAGCATTAAGTTCAATCCATTGATGTAGCTTACTGGTCACCCAGGTAAAAATGTAGCTTATAGTTAAGACTTCCTCCTCAGATTCAATACACATCTTTTAAAAATTAAACTATATTTTATTTTAAATGAATAAATTTTTATTTTCTCTTCCTCCAACATCCCTTTTCACTTATTGAAGAAAAAAAGACACTTTTGTAAAGATATGTATAGTTAAACAAAATAAATCCCTAAATTGTCCATGACAATAAATATATAGCAAGTTTTGATTAGTATGCTACCAAGGTAAATACAGAAGAGGGCCGGGCTCCACTTAAGCAATTCCTTGCTGAATATCCTTTCTGTGTTATTGTCAACTAGATTTCCACTTGCTAATTACTAGGTGATTTACCATTGTCTTATTTTATTTCATTGACAAACATGTATTACTGAATAGCTATGGTGGTTGGACTTGGCTCACAGAACACGATTTCCAGATGTTGATGTGACTCTCTTCAGGAAATGTTATTTGTCAATTTTCATCCTAAAATAGGATGCCCAGCACTGAATTCAGTATACTATTCTTTTGTCTGTTCAATGCAGAACCATGATTCTTGATGCATTCTAAGATTTCTTTTTATTTTTATTTTTTGTCATTATACCACATAATAGGGAAGTCTTTTAAATCCCACAATCTCTTATACATACAACCATCCCTATCTTACTATTTAATTACATAATGTGTTTTCTGATTGCAAGTATAAAAACTCTACATTTATTCTTATTAAATTTTCTATTATTTAATCCAGTTCATTGTTTTAACTTATTGATTTCTTTTTTCATCTGCCAAGTTAGCTGTCCTCAGTGTCATATCATTTGATAAGTGTTATCTATTCACCCTAGTTTTAAATTTTTCATTTAACATGAAAATGTTAAAGAACATAAGGATATATACTTGGAACACTTCTCTACACATCTTCTCACATGACTTTGGCTTTAATTAGTACTCTTTGGGTTCATAAAACAAATTGATAATACCTAATTTACTGTGGGCTTCTACATAGTTGCAAACTTTACATCTTTTCCTCAAGAGATTGCATAAGATTTTGGCAAGTGCTTTGGTAACAAGTAAATTATATCCACAGTATTTCCTTAATAGACTTAGCTAACCCTCCTTTCGAAAACAAAACAAAATAAAACAAGACACTTAAGGTTGGTTTGGTAAGCTGGGTGGCACAGTGAATAGACTCATTTTCTTGAGTTCAAATCTGACCTCATACATTTACTAGCTATGTGACCCTAGGGGAGCCACTTAATACTGCCTCAGTTCCTTATCTGTGAAATGAGCTGGAGAAAGCAAAGAATTTTAATGTCATTGGCAAGCAAACCCCAAATGGGGTCACAGTCAGACATGACTGAAACAACTGAAAAACAACAATAATGTTATTTTAGAAGAGTATTATTATTATTTATAAAATAATACATTAGTACATTTTAGAACTTTGCAAGGAATCAAATTCAAGAGCATTCCCTTATACTTCATATTTCTTTTAAAAAATCAGGGCAGCTTTTGCTGACTTTAGTCCTATTGCACCTCTCACATTCTGCATTAATTTTTTGTTTCAAAAAGTTTTTGTTGCCTTTTGCTTTAATATAGTAATGATTTCCATCCATTCACACTCCCATTTGAATGCTGCTTTGTCAAAATGCAAATATTAAAAATTGTTAGAGCAAAACTATCTAAGACAAAGATCATATGTGACAGCATATTAATTATCTATAGTTTTCATCTTTCTACAAATGAGGGCAGATGCATTTCCTCAATGATTCTCCAGTACAAATATTATGCATTACAATTCATCAGAGTTCAACTCCATGTTCTAATGATTCTACTTTCTTCATTCTTCTCTCTTCATTCAAGTCTTCCTATTTTTTCTGAATCCCTGTATATTATTTCTTATGATGCAATACTATTCTATTAATTTTTTTTTCAACCATTCCCTAATCAGTGTGCATTCATTTTGTTTACAGCTTTTTTTCCTGGTCTCAACAGAATATTCATATGAACATTTTTATATACATATACTACATATATATATGCATGTATATGTACATATATGAGCAACATTTTCATATATAAAAACTTTTAAGCTTAATTTTTTCTGTTGTGAACTTAACAAAAACCAGCAGTTTATACAAAGAAGAAAAGAAAAAATGTTGTTTGTGAAATTTTTCATCGAAATTATATAGTTTATTTTTCTAGTATGTAATACATTCATCTGCTTACTTTCAAAATTGTCTTGTTTTTAGTTCTTTATTAACTTTTTTCAGTTCTCTTCTAGGCATAAAAGTGCTTTAATGTCTTATTTTTTATTTGTTTCTTTCCTTTTTCTTTTTTTGGAAAAAAAAACTATTGCTATCTCATCTTTCCTAACTAGATTTTTCTTATCACCATTTAAAAACAAAACAAAACATATAACAAATATTAATAGATATGCATAGTCAAGCAAAATAAATTGAACATTGACCACAGCTGAAAATGTATCTCATTCTGTACCTAAAGTTCCTGAAGTGATGAAACAGGACTATTGTCAGGAGGTCAGTAGTATGTTTGATTATTGGTACTCTGAAATCATGGATGATTGTTGCATTGATGAAGCTTCTTAAGGGATTCAAAGCTTTTCTTTAAAACATTAATGTATCTTTTTTTTCTGATTAAGCTTACATCAGCTAGATCAGTTCCTACAAGTCTTCCCAAATTTCTCTAGAACTATATCTTTTTGACTAAAGAAGTCTAGGACTTATATACTTTTTCAGGGAAACTTCCAAGAAAGTTCTATGATTTGACTCATACTGCAGGGTTTATATTGAAGTTACAAATTAAAAGTAAAATGTTTATAAAACAGAAAAAAAGCAAGTCAAAGATCCACTTTGTGGTATTGAGACAAAGATATTACAAACCTCAGATTCAAAACAGTCATTTTATGAGAACGGACTTAACTTTATTTAGTCATAGTAAAAAAATAGCATCTTTTGATAACTTACATTGTATGCTACTATTTGCACGTAGGCTGTTTTGTCATTATAAACAATCAGAAGTTTTTAAATGTTGAGTTCAAGGAATGATTTGGGGGAAGAAAGATAGAAAGAAAAACTAGCAAAGGGCTTGCCAAAAAGAGAAAAGAAGGGAAGGAAAAGGTGATCATTAAGACATTAAAAAAAATTACCAATAGGAGAGAAGGAAGTTCATAAGGAAATATTGGACCACTTTGAAAGTAACCTGCTGCACTGACCGTATACTTTAAGAATATCAAGCTGTTTATAACAAAGATTTGCATTTTCACATTTCCTCTTTTTTGTGTTCTATTTTGTATAGGGAAATTCCCCCTTTTTAAATTTAGAATTTAGAATAAAAAAATAAAATTTAGCAGTTTATCTAAGTGCTTTATCTTTCATCTTCCTTAATTTTCAATAATCTAGAAATTCTACCATTTTGCTTCCACAAAGAACTATTTTTCATAGTCCACCCATATGTCAATGTTTTATCTAAGTCTTTCTTTCTGTAGCAAAAATAAAAACAAAAACAAAACAAAACAAAACGGAAACTCAGCACCTAGGTCCCTTCACTTGAAGCTTAGAAGCTCGCATGCTTTTTATAAAACAGGGGATCAGCATGATTAATGGGGGGTATGGGGAGATAGAGGAACAAACACTATAGTAGGAATCAGGAATCTGGGATTCTAGATCCAGCTCTTTCACTAATTTTCTGTGTTACCATAGATAGTTCACTTGCCTCCTCTGGAAGACCTTAATTTCACAGTGTGTAAGATAAGAAGTATTGAAAGAAAGTATTGTTCAGACATCCTTCTAGTTCTGATATTTTATAGTCTATAAATCCAGCTCTGTCATGTGATAGTTCTGTATTTCATGGTGTGACTTTGAATTTGAATCTGAACTTTCAACATGGTGTTTCTTCTTAGCCTTGGGACATTTCAGCACCACTCAACATGAAGCAGAGATGAAATATTGTATAAACTAGTTGTATAGACCACTAATCTAGGTAACTCAAGATCAGATCTCTGTCTCTCTGTCTCTGTCTGTCTCTTTCTCTCTGTCTCTGTCTCTGTCTTTCTCTCTGCATCTCTCTGTCTCTCCTTTCTCCTCTGTCTCTGTCTCTCTGTCTCTCTAACATACACACACACACACACATACCTCCAATCTACATTCTGTACATACTTATATTTTGTGTAATGCAGAAACAGGTCACATCTTAAAGCACAAATTAATGTGCAGCTGAATCTCATGCATCATTTGATGTTTTGTACTGCAATATACCTGGAAGTTTTCTGAATCCTTATTAAATCATGTGGCATTTTCAAATACTTGTGATAGCCTTCAAAAATGTCTTAGGGCCTGTTATGGCCAGTATAGACATGGATTAATTGAGGGGAGAACAAAGAGAGGTTACCCACCTCACTTGTACTTGACATTGTCATGGTGACAATTAAATTTATGAATTACCTTTAGGCTCCAATGTTTAAGAGAACAAATATGATAGTCTCATTGCAATTAAAGATTTTATTATTTCTGCTTCAGTTACTTTTCTTAAAAGTGGAAGCTTTCATGGGTTAAAATGATGTAACCAGTATTTACCAGGAGCAAATATTCCCATATCCCCAGCTTTCGGTGAGAGTGGGTGGCAGGGCAGGGCAGGGAGAAAAGTAGTGGGAGAGGGTGGGAAAGGCTGGCTACTCCAAGATTGAACTATATCACTCAGCCAGCAATGACACACCCTCCCTCCTAGCTACAAAACTGATGAGCCACAGCCTTTCCATTGATTGTAATTCTGAACATGATCCAGTGAAATGATTTCAAAATTTCTTCTTCATTGGCATTTTTTGTACATTGTGATGAATGCAAAACTGGATCTACTATTTCTTTGACACATTTGCAGGAAGAAAATATCCAAAGATATATCCCTATCTATGAAAAATATGTAAACCTTCAAAAAATCTGGCATTCAAACAGAGGCCTGCAGTATCACCCCATTCTCAGAAGAGCAGTGAGCATTAGATCTTAGTGAGTTCACTTAAGCTTAAAATCACACTGGTGGCTGGATGTGATACTGAGAAAGATGCTGGTAATATTTTTCTTTCATCACTTTCTTTACCAGAAGAAGCATTGTACAGTGTAAAGAAAACCCTTCTTAGAAATTAAGTGACTTGGTGGATTGGACACTGACTCTGGAATTAGAGAACCTGGGTTTGGAGCCTACCTCTGCTATTTACAATTTATATAACCTCTTAAATTCTTTTATTTCTTTGGGCCTTTGCTTCTTCTCATGTGATATTAAGAGGTTAGGTTTCAGGTCTTCTAAGGTCCCTTAAGACTCAAAATCTATGATTCTAGAAAATGTGTATTTGCTTTTGTGTGTATCCTGTTTTTGACATTTACTGTCTATTGTTGGACAAATCATTAACAAATGATGAGACTATTAGTAGTAAAAGAGGCCTGAGAGAGAGAGATAGGAATGAGAAAATGTTAGCAGAGAAAAGGAAACTTCTAGATCAACAAGTCCAACATCTTCCTTCCTTTTTTCCTTTTTTTTTTTTTTTTTTTTCCTTGAGAAAGAAGATGTTGGATTAAATAATGTTTGATTTTCTTTCTGGTTCCAAATCTTTGATCTTAGAAGGAAGTAGATATTTTTATGAGATCAAACTACATGCTAATATTTATACATAAATCCATTGTAAATTGCAAAGTAACCAGTATATATTTACACACTAATATATTTGGAGAAAAAAAAAGTATTTTTTAAAAAATCCTATAGATTGTCTTACATTCTTGACAATCTTCCCCAAAATGATTTCTTATATCACTGGATTCAATAATTTGTTTCTTTGGACTCATTCAAAACTTTCCTAAGTTTGATTGTTATAATGGGGGTCTTGATTTAGCATGGTATTTAGTCTAGTTAGCCCTTGTTTAAAGCATTAAATCACAGGTGTTCTTAGAGTATGACCAAAGAATTAAGTTTGAACAAGGTAGTTTGGTACTGAGCAAACAACACTGAATTGGGAGCCAAAGACTGGATTTTACTTTCTACAAACTGCATTGGACATGACATCTGACTTCCCTGGGATTCAATTTTGTCAGTTGTAAAGTGAGGAAGGTTGAATAGTATTCAGGGGCATAAATTAGTGATCTCCAATAGAGAATGCCCTCATTGTCGATGTTTATATTTGTAATTAGTTTGAATGTGAAAATGTCTCCACTTTCTTTATTGGTACAGACTACAGCTCCTTAATTAACTTTCTCATTCCATTTAGATCCTGTCTATGATTTAAAAAACAAAACAAAATAAATTTTTTTTGTTCTTATATTCCTATTTTTTAATTATCCCTTCCTAGTCCCACACCCAATAAGCCAGTCTATATATCAAAAAATAAAAAGGAGAAAAAAAAGGCAGTTCAAAAAATTACTTGACATATCAACTGAATGACAGTATAATAAATATTCCAACATCTCCATTGTCCCCTACAGTTTTGAAAAGTAATGGAGGTTTTCACTTAGTCTTGAGAGGCAAGGTTGATTGTTATAATCACAAATAATTGCTTAGCTTAGGGTGTGACTTTTTTTGTGTCAGAGAATTTTTAAAATCTAAGTTATATGTTCATTGTGTTTATTGTTTTCCTGGTTCAAAAGATCACAGATTCAGAGCTGGAAAAGACCTAAGAAGTCAAGTCCAACCTGTTTTATTCTGTATTTGTTAAATGGTTAACAAGCATTCATTAAGCACTTACTATATATATATATATCTATCTATATATATATCTCTATATATATATCTTATGAGTCTTCCCATGAATTCATTAATTCTTTACATTCATTTTTCCAGGTATACTAATATTTCATCACATTCACATGCTACAATTTGTTTAGACAATCGCCAATTATTGAGCATCTAGTGTCTCCAGTTCTTTACCACCACAAAAGGTGATGCTAAGAATATTTTGTTGCATAATCTTGTCCATGTCTTTCTAAAAACTCCCTTATAGAGTATCTATCCAATGCTATGGGCTTTTTCTTCTCATTCTTTTAATCTTTCATAGAATAGAAGTTGTAATGTTCATTCTTCATTCTTGATCTAATACTGGGCTAACAGCTTTGAATGCCCTCTGCTTTTATACAACTCACAAGCCAGACTGTTGCTAATGTATTGCAGCCTATTAGCAATGAAAATGCACCTCATTTTGATTATTGGGATTACCAGCAATTTTTGTTTTTCTGATATTCTAGTGTTCCATAATTCAAAATCACATAGCATATCCTAGAGGGTTTTTTCCCCAATAGAAATGGGCTTTTATAGAAGCAAGGGGAACTGAAAGTATTGTTCCAGTTTCCAAATTTAGCCAAACTTATCTCATTCTATTTTAGATTTAGCTTGTTCATCTAGAGTACCTATTTAAAATGTATGTAGCAAAGCACTAATTCTATGGGTTCCCCATTCAAATTTATACCATATCCTGATAATTATGTATCTTTCCTCCACTTTGTATTTCTAGTATGGCTAATTAGATCAAGCTTTTAACTCTTTCAAATAATTATGGATTTAACTCTCAGTCTTGTAACTATTCTAGGACTCAAAGTCATTAGTCTCTTATCATTTGTACTTAGAGAATTAGTCTTTTGTTTCCACCATGAAGGACCATTGCTATGAGACTGCTAGGCACTTAGGTGAGAATATATCTCCTGGTTTTAGGCCTCATTTGATGATAATACTGAATACAGTTATCTCTGCAGTTACATCTAACATAGAGTCTTTTATTATTTCAACATATTCATGGGAGACATCTCCTGAAAGAAGAAACCTTAAATAATCATTTTTTAATTCCTTTTTTCAAATGAATAATCATACATACAACAGGATATGTTTGCTCCCTTTTAGTCAGTTTTCTCACTAGGAAGTCAATATCCCCAATAGGGATGTTACCAGATATGCATTTAGTATTTATCTTTAACTTATATTCTAATTCTCTGGAACTGCAAATATTAATTATAATCATATTAGTTTATATAATACTATAAGATTACAGAGGGCTTTATACCTATCATCTCCTTTGATCTTCACAATAACCCTGTCTCTGGAAGAGACCTTAGTTAGACATGTTCTATATCACTTGAAATGAAACCAAAGAAAATTTTTGTTAGAAATCTCTTACAGTTTAATAAATTAATTAATCAAAGAACAAGCATTTATTAAAGCACTGTGCTAGTTTTGGAACTACAAAGGCAAAAATGAAATAGGCCTTTCCCTCAAGAAGCTTACATTCTATCAGGAAGGTGATATAGACAAGATATACATAATTAAAAAAAAACATGTAAAAAATAAATGCAAGGCAATTTTGAGAGACAATAGCATTGGTGAAATCAGGAAAGAATTCCTGCAGAAGTGGATTGTGACCTTAGTCTTAAAGGAAATAGGGGGTTGGGGCAGCGAGGTGGCACAGTGGATGGAGCACCAGCCCTGAAGTCAGGAGGACCTGAGTTCAAATCTGGCCTCAGACACTCAATACTTCCTAGCTGTGTGACCCTGGGCAAGTCACTTACTCCTAATTGCCTCAGTGGGAAAAAGGAAATAGGGGGTTCAAAGACATGGAAGTAAGGCATGGTATAGATATGACAAGGTATAGAGATAGGAATTGTGGTGTCATGTATAAAGATTATCAAGAAAATAAATCTGATGGGCTGCTGAGTATGGGAAGAATTATATATATCAAGACCACAAAATTATCATGATGCTGAAAAGCCATCCCAATCATTATATCTCATGCTTTTAGCATCTCTTCCAATTCCATGTTAAGTTCTATGATTATAATGCATCTTCCGGCTCCAACATTCTACTTTCTAGCATTCTAAGACACTTCTAATTCTGACATTCCATTATTTCATATGATTCTAATTCCTAATTTTATTCAAAGCCTGAGTGACCAGTCCTGAGAATCTTTTTCTTTACTGTGTCTATTTTCAACAAGCAAGCATTAAAAACAAAACAAAACAAAACAAAAAACAACCTTTTACTTGGGTTTTAAAAAAATCCCATGAGTGAATGGTGATGGGAAACATTTGTGATTTTGAAAATTATTCAACTCTACATCTAAAGTATTTCATGATTTATAGTGTTGTGTAAATCGCCAGTTTCCCCCCTTGTTTAAGGAGGAAATATTAGTTAAAGTCATTGTATGAAAAACCAATATCCTGATATAAATGTTGAGGAAAGCATTTACTTCATCTCCTGCATGGCTCTTTAAATATCTCCTAGTGATAAGGTAAACCTGAAGTCTTTTAATGTGCCTACTGCCAATAATATTAATATGCAGAGGTGGCCCTGGACATCAACTTAGTCAGAATCAACAGTGGCCAGGCAGAAATGCGAGCTTCCAAAATAAATTACTTGTAAAACTAAATGTCTCTATGAAATATTAAAGTTTAAACCCATTTTGTATTCCCTATTTTAAGTACAGCCACAAACTTATGTTGCAGCTTCACCAGTCCTATCTGAAAGTGAGCAGCAGCACTGCATCAATCAGCCTGAGTTGGCCGTGAGAAAAATAATCCCCAGTCAAAGTGGAATACTGGAATGCATAAATAAAATTGCCGTTACAGAAAATATCGGCTCTCTAGGAAAGTTTGTCAGTGTGTGTTTAAAGACTTAACATTTTTCACCCTCTGTTTATTTTACTTGGTGATTTATGGGTCAGATTGATTAAGCAAATATTTATGAGCTAGAATTTCACCAAAAACCTGTCCACAGCTTTACCTGAGAGTTTCACTAGTCTTAGTCTGGAGTCAGTCTTGGGATCAGAAAATTATTTGTGTAGTTATGGAGGAGGAATTAAAAATCTTGTTGAATCAGGATTAGTGGGCTACATGAGGAAGAAGAGGAAGAAGAGAGAGTACATTTCCATAAGCTCTCATCTCATTTTCCAGGATGCCTTGCAACATGCAGCCCTTTATGGACAAGTATATTTTATTTATTTTTTTTAATGTAGGAAAAAAAGAAAATATGTATATGAGTACAGGAAAATTTCCAGCATAAAATGGACACAGACTCATAAGTTGTCAGAATAGGAAAAGTCAAAGTGGGGGGACCTTAGATTCTGAGACCATAAAATGTCAGAATTGTGAGAATCCTTAGAATCCTAGAATTGTGGCATACCAGAGGAATTTAAAGATAATCTAAGTAAGGCTCTATTCTTATTTAACAAAGGTGAAAATTGAATTTTAGAGGGAAAATGATTTATCATCATCATGTAAATAATTGTATGGACACAAGAGCTCACACCTTGAGACACTCAGAAAAATGGTTCTTCCACCTCATCAGCCACCTAACTAATTAACTAGCCTTTATTAAATACCAACTATGTGCCATGCAATATACTAGACGTCAGATATACAGTGATGGAAAAAAAAACAAAATAAAAACATACCCAAAACAAAAAAAAAATAAGTCTCTGTTCTCAAGAACTTACAGTCTATTGAGGAAGACAAATGCAAATAATTAAACACAAGCAAGACTTATACAGAATAAATGAAGCTTTATTTCAGAAGGAAGATACTGAGATTAAGGAAGACTGGAACAGAAGCTTTTTTCAGGAAAATTCAGTGGTTCTATGATTTCTTATTAATTATTTGTTCATAGTCATTCCATTTAGGCACTACATGTTCTATCCAAACTGTTCTTTCCCCTGTTTTTATTTTTATTTTTTTCATTTTTGTTTCTTTTTGTATCTTTGCTTATGTCATGCTTCAGGAGAAACATACTAATTGTATTGCTCCCATCCCTATTTAAACAACTAAGCTTCACCTTGTCCTTGAAACTTTTTCAATGCAGTACAACTAAAACTGATACATTCCTCCTTAAAATTTTTCCAACCTCTCATTTCCTTCACTTTTATAATAGAGAGCAACCACAGAGATTTATCTTAAGACTCAGTCTTTTCCTTTACCAGAATGTTCCCCTAATTCAAACTCAGGAGGCATTGATTCCTGGTGAGTCTGTGTGATCTTTTGGCTTAACAGTTCATCTTCTCCATCCTTCTCTTCTTGGTGCCTTCTGTCTTCCAAGTCTGACATCATTTGTTACTCCTCTGAACCCAATCACATTTTTGTTGTCATTTCTGACCTACACATGTGTGGCTTCCCAAGTGGGCTTCTATTTACAGGCCTAGAGCTGTGATCAATTCTCTCTCCTGTCTGTTCATATCTGTGGGCACTTCCCACTCACATTACTAGGATGGAGAAACAGGACTCAGGTGTGGCCAGAGAGCACACCTTAGCTTCTAGTCATAGAGGATCAGGTTCCTAGATGTTAGAACAAGATGAAATTTGTTAAGATTCTCTGATTTAGACTCCTCATTTTATAGTTAAGGAAACTGAGCCTGATTCAATACCTTTTCCAATTTTACAAAGGTAATAAGTAGAAGACCTAAGATTTGAACCCAGGCCCTCTTAGTTTGTGTGTGTGTGTGTGTGTGTGTGTGTGTGTGTGTGTGTGTTTATAATCTTTTTTTATTAAAGCTTTTTATTTTTCAAAACATATGCATAAATAATTCTGCAACATTAGCCTTTGCAAAACCATGCATTGCAGTCCCCCCCCCCTTCTCCCACCCCCTCCCTTAGATGGCAAGTAGTCCAATATATGTTAAACATGGTAGAAATATATGTTAAACTCAACATATGCGAACTCAACATATTTATACAATTATCTTGCTGTACAGGAAAAATCAAATCAAACCAGAAAAGAAAATAATGAAGAAAATAAATGTAACAAAATAACAACAAACACAGAAAAAATGCTTTGTTGTGAACCACATCAGTTCTCACAGTTCTCTTTCCGGCTGTTGATGACTTTTTTGATCACAAGACTATTGGAACTGGTCTGAATCATCTCATTGTTGAAGAGAGCCATGTGCATCAGAATTGATCATCATATGATATTGCTGTTGCCAGGCCCTCTTAGTAATGACACACCACATCTTTTTCCATGTTACACCCACTAACTATGAATATTTTACAGTCTCTTTTCTTTACACTCTAATCAGCTTCAATAGATTCAATTATCTATCATTCTTATGTAGATAATTCTCTAATCTACCCACCTAGCCCTGATCTTTCTTGTGACCTTTAATCTAGTATCTCTAAAAATCTATTGGTTAAGTATAACTAGACATCTGGTAGACATTTCAAATTAAATAGGTTTAAATATGAACTCTTTATTTTTCCTTATCCACTCCAAATCTTCCCTTTTCCCAAACTTCTCTGTTAACATAAACCATTAATATAGCCATTTTCCTGGTCATCAGAGTCAAAATCTAGATACCTCTTCACTGTGTCTTAAACCACCTATCCAATCAGTCACCAAGTCACCAAGTCTTACCAAATCTACTCTCAACATTTTCTCTTTTTTAATACCATGCTGCTATAAACCTTCCTCATTTCACACTTGAACTGCTTCAAAATCCTTTGATGAGCTTCCCACATAAAGTCTCTCCCAACTCCAGTCCATCCAATACTCAACTGCCAATGTGATTTTAAAGTACATGTCTGACCATCTGACTATATCATTCAATAGACTCCTGTGGCTCCCTATTGTCCCAGGGAAAACATGGAACTTTCTGTTTGTCTTTTAAACTGTGTATAACCTGGTATTTTCATTTACGATGGGAACAAACTAGAACCATTACCAATAAGATCAGGAGTGAAACAAGGCTGCCCAATGTCACCATTACTATACAATATTGTATTAGAAATGTTATCTTTAGCAATAAGAGAAGAAAAAGAGATTAAAGTAATTAGAGTAGGTCATGAGGAAACCAAATTATCAATGTTTCCAGATGATATGATGATATACTTAGAGAACCCTAGTGACTCAACCAAAAAACTACTAGAAACACTTCACAACTTTAGCAAAGTTTCAAGGATACCAAATAAATCCACATAAGTCATCAGCATTTTTATATATTACTGACAAAGTTTAGTAGCAAGAGATACAAAAAGAAATTCCATTCAAAATAATTGTCGATAGTATAAGGTATTTGGGAATCTGTCTGCCAGGGGAAAGTCAACTATATGAACTAAACTACAAAACACTTTCCACACAAATAAAATTAGACTTAATCAGTTGGAAAAATATCAAGTGCTCATGGGCAGGCCAAGCAAATATAATAAAAATGACAATACTACCCAAACTAAGTTACTTATTTAGTGCCATACCAATAAATTACCAAGAAATTATTTTACAGATCTAGAAAAAATAGTAGCAAAGTTCATCTGGAAGAACAAAAGGTCAAGAATTTCAAAGGAATTAATGGGAAAAAAATGCTGATGAAGGAGGTGGCCTTGCTGTACCAGATTATAAAGCAAGTGGTCATCAAAACCATTTGGTACTGGCTAAGAAATAGATTGGTCGATCAATGGAGTAGGATAGGATTACAGGTCAAAACAGGCAATAACTATAACAATCTAGGCCCCAGCTTTTGGGATTAAAAACTCATTATTTAACAAAAACTGCTGGGAAAATTGGAAACTAGTATGGAAGAAACTAGGCACTGACCTACACCTAACACCGTATACTAAAATAAGGTTGAAATGGATTCATGATATAGACATAAAGAATGATATTATAAACAAATTAGAAGAATTTAGGATAGTTTACCTCTCAGATCTGTGGACAAAGAAGGAACTTGTGTCCAAAGAAGAACTGGAACTCTTAATTGAACACCAGATAGATAATTTTGATTATATTAAGTTAGAAAGTTTTTGTACAAACAAAATTAATGCAGACAAGATTAGAATGGAAGCAATAAATTGGGAAATTATTTTTACACTTAAGGGTTCTGATAAAGGCCTCATTTCTAAAATATATAGAGAATTTACTCAAATTTATAAGAATTCAAGCCACTCTCCAATCAATAAATGGCCAAAGGATATGAACATATAATTTTCAGATGATGAAATTGAAACTATTTCTAGTCATATGAAAAGTTGCTCCAAATCGCTGTTGATCAGATAAATGCAAATTAAGACAACTCTGAGATACCACTACACACCTGTCAGATTGGCTAAGATGACAGGAAAAAATAATGACGAATGTTGGAGGGGATATGGAAAAACTGGGACACTGATACATTGTTCATGGAACTGTGAATGGATCCAACCATTCTGGAGAGCAATTTGGAACTATATATACTCAAAAAGTTATCAAACTGTACATACCCTTTGACCCAGCAGTGTTTCTATTGGGCCTAAATCCCAAAGAGATCTTAAAGGAAGGAAAGGGATCCACATGTGCAAAAATGTTTGTGCCAGCCCTTTTTGTAGTGGCAAGAAACTGGAAATTGAATGGATGCTCATAAATTGGAAAATGGCTGAATAAATTATGGCATTTGAATGTCATGGAATATTATTGTTCTGTAAGAAATGACCAGCAGGATGATTTCAGAGAGTCTTGGAGAGACTTGCATGAACTGATGCTGAGTGAAATCAGCAGAACCAGGAGATCATTGTACATGACAACAATAAGACTTTATGATGATCATTTCTTTTTTTTTTTAATTTTTTTTTATTTGCAAAACATATGTATGGGTAATTCTTCAACATGTCCTTTAGGACATGGTTCTCTTCAACAATGAGACATTTCAAAACAGTTTCAATTGTTTAGTGATGAAGAAAGCCATATATACCCAGGGAGAGGCCTGTGGGATCTCAGTGTGGACCACAACATAGCATTTTCATGCTTTCTCTTGATGTTTGCTTGCATTTTGTTTTCCTTCTCAGGTTTTTTTTTCTTGTCGATCTGATTTTTTTTTGTATAGCAAGATAACTGTATAAATATATATACATATATTTGATTTGCCATATACTTTAACATAATTAACATGTATTAGACTACCTGCTATCTAGGGGAGGAGTGGGGACTATGGAGGAAAAATTTGAAACAGAAGGCTTTGCAAGGGTCAATGTTGAAAAATTACCCAAGCATATGTTTTGCAAATAAAAAGCTTTAATAATAAAAAAAGAAAATGGAGGAAGACTATTATAAATGAGTAAAACCTTGACTAGAAGTTCTAAGATATTAAACAAATATGGCCAACAGGCAGTTTCCTGCAATGATTTTCCCTGTGAGTTAGCCTCAGGAGCTACTGCCAAGAACAACTGAAGGATGAGGATATTGCTTGTAACAAGTTGTTATTTGTCTTTCATTCTCAGAGAAGACTATCACATCAGGGAGATATTGTCTTGACATGCAGGTGAATTGGGTTTAAATGAGGGAGGGATGTGTAAGATCACTTGCCTCACTTTCCCCTTCAGATCTATATGGGTCCAGTGGACAGATATAGATCAAGATAACTGGCTATGGCCCTGGATGCAATGGGAGATTTTGGCCAAGTATGGAGAGAGTAAGGGAAATGTTGCAATGAATGGCTAAAATGTAGGGTATTTGTATTTTTGCTGTGGTTAAGTAATTATTTTATATGCACAAATTATAGATTGATTTTCCTCCTAGACATGATGTGAAAATACTAGAGAAATGCATTTCTGATTTTTGAATTATTAAGGAGAATTAAAGTGGAAAGGTTCCTAGGTAAAAACAAAGACCAAGTATCTGAAGAGGTAGAAGGAAATTTTAAAATGTGACATAGAAAGTGGACACTTGGAAGGAAGCACTAGGTATGAGACTTCCCAATTACTAGGGACCAAAATGCTTGTTGTTGGGTTTTTTTTTAATAAATTTTTATTTTTTACATCTCATAAAAATAACCTGGTATTTTCCTATCTTTCCAATCTTTTTTTTTTTTGCTTTATTTACTTTCACATACACTGTTAACTTCTTATTAATTAAAAAAGTCACTTCATCTCCCAACTCCGTGATTTTGCACAGGGTGTCTCCAGTATTTGAAATTCTCTCTTTCCTCATCTCCTTCTCCTGGCTTTCATTGAATTTTAGCTAAAATCCCACATTTTTCAAGAAGCCTGTCCCATACTCTCTTATTGCTAATGCCTTACCTGTGCAATTATCTCTAGTTTATCTTGTAAATAATTTGTGCATAGTTTGTGTGCTGTTTCTTATTATGTTTCTTCTTATTATTATGATGTGAGCTCCTGTGCCTGGCTCATAGTATATGCTTGTTGACTTTACTTAGCAATGATTGGTATTAAAATATGTCTTGATTTCCATGAAAGCTTAGCATCATTAAAAGAGTTTTGCGATTTCCCAAAGGCAATCCAGTTTGTCTTTCTTGTCCTGATCAGTCAATTTGGAGTCTAATTTATTGCCCATTTGTATTAACTATTCTAGTTATACACCCTGATGACTAAACTTAATAGATTGTTTATCCAAATGAATGTTATAATCTGAGTAATAAATATATTTCAACTTGTTCTTTCCTTTGTAAATGGTCAAGTGAAGGAGAAAACTATGAAATAAATCTGGACAGATAGATTAAAGCCAGATTGTAGAGAGCCTTAAAGTGGAATAGGTTGTATTCTTCCAAATAAAAATTGTTCTGTTGATTTTTATAAGTCTATCTTAAGTAGGTGTGAATTGTGGGTTAACACATGTGTCTGTGAATGGAACGAGAATTAAACTTGGTGTCAAGAGAACTGGTTTCAAATCCTAGATCTCCCACATTGTTGCTGTGTGATCTATGAGTAATTTCTTTCATTTTTCTAAACCTCAGTTTTTTCCCCATTTATTAAATGTAAATAATAATCCCTTTTTTGGAATTCCCTGAAGGGTGGTCATGAATATCACATAAGTAAATGAATGTGGTAGCATTTTTTTTTGACAGCATTTTATAAATGTTAGCAGTTTATTATGTCATAGATCCAAAGAACTGCAGAGTTGAATGGCATCTCAGCAGCCTGCTAATTCATTCTATACACAAAAAAGAATCCTCACAAACAAGTGGCCATTCAACATCTCCTTAAAAAAAATCCATTGAAGGGAAGGAGAAGCATTTGAGGCAGCCCCATTCAACATCTAGATAGTTCTATTTTCTATGAAATTTTTTAAATTTAAGTTTTAATTTTGATCTTTGCAATTTTTACACTTGGATTCTTGCATCTACTTTTGGAACCACACAGAACAAATTATTCCTTCTTTCACAAAAGTAGCATTTTGTATATTTGAAAGACTTCTGTCATATTTTCTCGTTTTTTTCTAAATTAAATATCCACAGTTGTTTCAAGTGCTCTTTCTATGACACAAGCCTTCATCATTACAGTTATTCTTTTCTGGATAGTAAGTACAAACAAAACAAAACAAAAACAACCAACTCACCCCCCCCAAAAAAAACTTAATAAATTCTCTTAATAAATTGATGACAAAAAAATTAAACAAAATTTTTAAGGCATTTATTAAATTTAAGGCATTTTTTTTTTAGCTGATTAAGGCAGAGGACAGTGGGCTGATCATTTCCCTTGCTATTAAACAGTGGTTGTATATTTTAAGACCACATTAGCTTCACTTTCACATCTTTTCAAATTATACAGTTCAAATCTCCATTTATTTTTGGTTCCCTCACTATCTGATATGTTATCTTGTACCACCACCTTATAATTGTTTGTGCAGTGATGTAACCTTGTGTTAAAGTAACTCTATACTTTTGGTCTGTCAAGAACTTTGGAGATCCCAATGCTATAAAATGAGGATCATGGACAATATTCTATGTCAGTCTATCAGAGACTTTCCCCTAAAATACTGTTAATATCATAAATTGGGTAAAGCTTAAATTACTTTTCTATGTTGTTATTCATCAACAATATTTCACTTTTTATGACCCCATTTGGGAGTTTTCTTAGCAAAGATACTAGAGTGTTTGCCATTTCTTCTCCAGCTGATTTTATATATGAGGAAACTGAGGCAAACAGATGAAGTGACTTGCCCAGGGTTATATAGCTACCAAGTGTCTGAGGCCAGATTTGAATGTAGGAAGATAGATATTTCTGACTTTTGGGCCACTACTCTATCTATTACACCCTGTACTTGCCTCAATTTTCTGTAGTCAGTATCTTTTGCTCTCTTCTATATGTCTTGCTTTTGTCACAGGATTTTATTATTATATAAACTAGGACATTTTCCAATATAAAGCCAATGTATATAAAAGAGTATTCATATATCAGAAGATTAGGCTCTAATGCAAGTTTTGCAAGTCACTAGCTACTTACTCCATTTTTAGTAAATTCACTCCACCAATATTTGGTTCCCTTATCTGTAAAATGGGGATAATAAATATAATCCCTATTCAATTTACCACAAGACAGACAAATAGACAGATTCACAGACACACAGATTCACAGTTACACAGAGACAGAGCTAGAAACACAAAAGACAGAGAGAAATGGAAATACATACACATAACAAAAGAGAAAAAGAGAGAGACAGACACACACAGAGAGAAAGACAAAGAGAGACAGAGATAGAGATAGAGAGATAGAAATAGAGAGGCAGACAGAAACAGAGACAAAGAGAGACAGAGATAAATAGAGTGCTAGAGAGACAGAAACAGAGAGAAAGAAAGAGACAAACAGAGAGAAAGAGATAGAGACAGAGAATGATAGAGACAGAGACAAAGAAAAAACAGAGATACAGAGACAAAAACACAGAGAGACAAAGAGAATAGCTTGAAAACAAGTTAAGTAGACGACTGAGTGGGTAAAGGAAAATAATGTGAAATATTAATTTTTTTTTTACTAGGTGAAATTGAATGTGCACAATACAAATCTCATTCATGAATGAAGTATTCAGAAAGGACAGTAAAGAGGGAGCTACAGAACCTGTGCCCTAATCCCTGTTCTGATATTATCTCACTCTATGTCCTGAGGCTAGTTATTTAACTTCTCTGAATATCAGTTAAGCCATTTGTCAAATGGATAAAATAATCCTCACTTTATCTTAGTTTTTTAATCAGTAACTTGAGACACTTGGACTACATGTTTTTAAAAAATCTTTCAACTTTTTTTTACTTAAACAACTTTTTTTTTTAAATTTTGAAGATGTAGACACTGTATAATATTTCACAATGTCTAAATAGGTATATAAAGACAGAAAGAAAAAAGAAGGGTAGAGAGACAGAAAGAAGGAAGGGAATCAGTAGAAACAGGGAGAGGAAGAGGCCAAAGATCTGAACTGATGATTTTTATTCAAGAAATTATTGATTTTTTTGATTAATTAATTTATTTTAATGCATATTGCTTTATGAATCATATTGGGCAAAACAATAATAATAACAACAACAGAACAATAAGAAAAAACCAGAGAAAGAGAGAAAAAAATAAACAACAGAAAAAAAACAAGTGAACATAGCATATATTGATTTACATTCAATCTCCATAGTTCTTTTTCTCAATGCAGAAGTCCATATTTTTGTCCAAGTCTATTGGGATTGCTTTGGATCAGTAAACCACTGAGGAAAAGGAAATCTTTCAAGATTGATAATCCCACATTCTTCTTCTTTTTTTTTTTAAGTTATTTAGTATTTATTTTCCCCCAGTTATGTGTAAAAGCAAATTTTAACATTGGTTTTTAAAACTTTGAGTTGCAAATTTTCTTCCTTACTCTCTTCCCACTCCCATTCATTGAGAAGGCAAGCAATTTAATATAGTTTATATGTGTGTAATCCTGCAAAATATTTCCCTATTATTCATGTTGTGATAGATAAAATAGATAAAATAATACTCTAAAGAAAAATAAAGTTTAAAAAGTATGCTTCAACTGTATTCAGAAACCTTCAGTTCTTTCTCTGGGGATGAATAGAATTTTTCATTCTAAATCCCTCAGAGTTGTTTTGGATCCTTGTATTGCTGAGTATAGTTAAGTCATTCACAGTTGATCATGCAATATTGCTGTTACTTTGTATATAGTACATGCCATTTAGCATCGGCTCATGGAAGTCTTCCCAGGTTTTTCTGAGAAAATCCTGCTCATCATTTCTTATAGCACAATGGTAGTGACCCCAGAAAAGAGTTGTTATAAATATTATATATATATCCTTTTCCTTTTTGTTTTTTCTCTCTTTTGGGATATAGACCTAGTAGTAATATTACTAGATCAAAGGATGTGTATTGTTTTGTATTTCAAATCCTTATTGTATTTATTGTTACTAGGCTCCCAAAAGATATGCATAGATATAAATCAGAGGATTTAATTTTGGATAGTTACTTTTTAAAAAAATATGTAATTTCTATTTATTTATTTGTTTTTATTAAAGCTTTTTATTTTCAAAACAGATGCATGTTACCAACAAAGTTCAGCAGCAAGAGATACAAAAAGAAATTCCATTCCAAATAGCAGATGATAGGATAAAATATTTGGGAATCTATCTGCCAAGGAAAAGTCAGAAACTATACGAACTAAATTACAAAACACTTTCCACACAAATAAAATCAGACCTAATCAATTGGAAAAACATTAAGTGCTCATGGGTAGGTAGGCAGAGCGAACATAATAAAAATGACAATACTACCCAAACTAATCTACTTATTTAGTGCCATACCAATCAAACTCCCAAGAAATTATTTTACAGATCTAGAAAAAATAGTAGCAAAGTTCATTTGGAAGAACAAAAGGTCAAGGATTTCAAGGGGATTAATTAAAAAAAAGGCAGATGAAGGTGGCCTTGCTGTACCAGATCTAAAACTATATTATAAAGCAGCGGTCATCAAAACCGTTTGGTACTGGCTAAGAAATAGAGCAGTCGATCAATAGCACAGGATAGGTTATCAGGACAACCTAGGCATTAACCTTAACAATCTAGTGTTCGATAAACCCAAAGAACACAGAACTTGCCTGCATCATCTCTTTGTTGATAAGAACCACGTCCATCAGAATTGATCATTGTACAATCTTCTTGTTGGCGTGTATAATGATCTCCTACTTCACTTAAAATCAGTTCATATAAGTCTCTCCAGACCTCTCTCTGAAATTATCCTGCTTATCTTTTCTTATAGAACAATAATATTCCATAACATTCATATACCATAATTTATTCAGCCATTGTCCAACTGATGGGCATCCACTCAGTTTTCAGTTTCTTGCCATGACAAAAAGGGCTGCCACAAACATTTTTGCATATGTGGATCTCTTTCCAGGCTTTTCTAAAATCAGTCTGCTGGTCATTTCTTATAGAGCAAAATTATCCTGTTAGATTCACATACCATAACTTATTCAACTTTTCCACAACTGATGGGTATCCTCTCAGTTTCCAGTTTTTTTCCACTACAAAAAGAGCTGTTGCAAACATTTTTTGGTCTGTGTGGGTCCTTTCCCATTTTTTTTTATGATTTCTTTTGGATATAGACCCAATACTGATACTGTTGGATCAAAGGATATGCATAATTTTATAGCCCTTTGGACACTGGTACTCAAAACTAAAAAAAAAATAAAATTGTAATTGAGAAAAATATAATATAATAAAATAAAAATAGCAACCATTTACATAGTGCTTTCTGCAAAATGCAAAATACAAATATTTGCTCATTTGATCCTCATGAGAACTCTAGAAGAGAACTATCCCCATTTTATTGATGAGGAAACTAAAAGCAGTAACTAGTTTAGTGTCTTGTCTAGAGTTATATAGCAAGTCTTAAAGCCAAATTTGAAAAGTTCTATAAAAATTGGAGACTTAACTGGAAACTGGCCCTGAATACCAGTAACTGGTAGTCTAGGCTTCTATCCATAACAACACCAACCAGACTACTTAACAAAAAAACCCTAGTAAGTGGAAGATTTAGAATTTGAATTGTTTTCTTCATCACTGCTTCTTCTTCAATTCTTCCAAGATATGTGATTATATTGGTTTGAGAACTTGTGCAGTAGACAGAATGCTGAATTTGGAGGTCAGAGATCCTGGGTCCAATCATTCATTATGCAGCTTCTGATCTGTGTAAACTTAAGCTGTTACCTAACCATTATGAACCACACTTTTCTCCTCTCTAAAATGAGGAGATTGAATAAGAAATAACTGTAAGGTCTCTTCTAGGTCTAAATCTATAATTAGGATCATCTTCCTTTTGTGATTTAGCAGACAGTTTTTTGGAAATTGTAGGCAATGTTCTTTCTTCTACATTTCTGTGGAATTTTAAGACAAGAAGTTCCTTCCAAGGAAATTCTCCATTGTATTTTTTAAAATCCCTAGCAGAATATAGAACCTTATATATATTAGAGGTTTAATATATGTTGAATTGAATTGATAGATAGTGAAGTCCTTGTTGGGGAAATGTTAGAAAAGAAGCTAAATGGTAGGATGTTTTATATTAGACAAACATTCAACTCTAAGATTCCAGAATTCAAATTCCTATGTAGATCCATCTGCCAAATTTACCTTGGAGTCAAGAACATTATTATCATTAAGAGTGTTCTACAGTATTTTTCTTAACAAAAATCATTTGAAGTAGATAGTATGAGTATAATTATGCCCATTTTAATGATGAGGAAACTGATCCCCTGTGACAATAATGGATTTTCCTAAGCTATCATAGCTAGTCCATGCTAAATTTCCTGAAGTGTAAAATGAGCATAATAGGATGTATACTTCCCACTTTGCAACATGGTGAGCTAAATGGGATAATATTTATAAAATTCTTTAACAAGGTAAATTCATATAAAAATGGCACCTATTTCTATTCTATCTAATAAGGAGAAGTGAATCATTCATGTTGAGGGATTTGGGTCATTTTAGTAACTTGTGATCAGAGATGTCCAGATTTTTCTTAAGGAGAATATGCCACATTTGGTTACTATGCTACTGGTGATTCATCCTTGAGTAGTGATTTGGAATGCTTTGTTCCAAACACTAATTACTAATATAGTCATTTATGTACAGCTCTAATTATACAGTTTTTTCTTCTACTGATCTTCTGTAACTGCTTCTCCCTTCTACAACCACATAGTACACATCACCTCCCTCTTTTATAGATTTATTGTTCTCTCTGCTATTACTTCTTCTTCCCCTCCATTTTGACTTTCCAGTATTACACCTAGAATCATAAAGACCTACCTTAAAATCTAAACTCAGATACTTACTGTGTGACACTGG
>JAJPUD010011135.1:23013-56353 GCA_023553655.1 Myrmecobius fasciatus | reverse complement strand
AAATGTCAAAGGATATGAATAAACAATTTTCAGGTGAAGAAATTGAAACCATTTCTAGTCATCTGAAGGTGCTCTAAATCATTATTGATCCAAGATTTGTAAATTAACCACATTCTGAGATACCACTGCATACCTCTCAGATTGGCAAAAATGAGAGGAAAATAAAATGACAAATTTTGGAGGGGATGTGGGAAAACTGGGACACTAATACATTTTGGTGAATTTGTGAATTAATCCAACCATTCTGAAGTCAATTTGGAACTATGCTGAAAGGGTTATCCAACTGTGCATATCCTTTGATCCAACAGTATTTCTACTAGGCTTCTATCCCAAAGAGTTCTTAAAGGAGGGAAAAGGACCCACATGTGCAAAAATGTTTGTGACAGTCCTTTTTGCATTGGCAAGAAACTGGAAACTGAGTATGTGTCCATCAGTTGTTCAATGGCTAAATTGGTAATTTGGTAATTTTGGTATATGAATGCTATGGAATATTATTTTTTAATAAAAAATGATCAGCAGGGTGATTTTAGAGAGGCCTGGGGAGAGTTATAGGAACTGATGCTAAGTGAAATGAGTAAAACCAGGAGATCAATGTACATGGCAACAAAAAGATTAATCAATGATCAATTCTGATGGATCTGGCTCTTTTCATCAATGAGTTGATTCAAACTAATTTCAATGACCTTGTGATGAAGAGAGCCATCTACACCTAGAGAAAGGACTGTGATCACTAAGTGTGTATCACTACATAGCATTTCCACTCTTTTTGTTTGTTTGCTTGCATTTTATTTTCTTTCTCATTTTTTTCCTTTTTCAACTGACTTTTTGTTGTGCAGCAAGATAATTTTATGAATATGCATGCCTATATTGGATTTAACATAGATTTTTGCCATCTTCAACATATAACAAATTATATGATATCTAGGTGAGGTGGTTGGGGGAAGAGGAGGAAAATTGCAACACAAGGATTTTCAAGCATCAATGTTGAAAAATTATCCTTGACTATATTTTTCAAATAAAAAACCAGTAAAAATAAAGAAAAAAGCAAACCAAAAATGACTATTTTTAAAAGACAGTAGTATTTTATCACAATCATATGTCATAACTTGTTTAATCTTTCCTTAATTCATTCAATTTTCAATTCTTTACCATCACTGAAAATACTGTTATAAACGATTTTACACTAATAAGCTCTTTTCCTTTGTCTTTGTTCTCTTTGGGATTAAAACCTAGTTAGTATTGGTATCACTGGGTTAATATTATATTACACAATTTTACAGCTTTTTTTCCACAGTTTCAAATTATTCTTCAGAATAGGTTGTCTAGTTTGCAAGTCCACCAATAGTACATTAATGTCCCAATTTTTCCATATCCTCTCTGGTATTTGTCATTTCCCTTGTCATTCTAGCTTATCTGATAGATGTGAGGTGGTATCTCAGTTGTTTTAATTTGCATTCCTTTAATAGGTAATGATTTAAAACAGTGTTTTCAAGTACTTATTGATGGGTTTTTTTTCTTCTAAGAATTGTCTGCTTTTATACTTTGACTATCAATTAGAAAATAGCTCTCAGCTTACATTTGGCTTGTTTCCCTATATATTTGAGAAAAGGGGTCTTTATGAGAGGAACTTGCTGCAATTTCCCCCCATAGTTTCCAGGTTTCCTTCTAGTTGTGGCTGTATTAGTTGTGTTTTTTCAAAACTTTTTTTCTTTAATGTAATCAAAATTATTCATTTTGTATTCTATGAACCTCTATACCACTTCTTTGATTATAAATGCTTTCCTTATCTATTGATCTAACAGTATTATATTTTATCATGCTTCCTTTATGTGTAAATCACTTATCTGTTTGACTTCATCTATGTATAAGTTGTATGATGTAAGTTTTTTTTCCCCAAACTGCTTTCTAAATTTCACAACAAATGTGGTTTTGCTTTTTATTTGTTTTGTTTTGTTTTGTTTTCAAATGCTGAATCTTAAAAGGCTGAGTCTTTTCTTTTTATAAAATAGTAAATTAGTCTGGCAATTCACTGCTTATATTGTAAATAATCTATTCTAATGATCTACTGCTCAATTTCTTATTCAGTATCATATTTTTTTGTAATTTACAATATAGTTTGAAATTTACTACTGCTAAGCCACCTTACTTCACATATTTTTTTCATTTCTTCCTTTGATATTTTGTGCATTATTTAATTTCATATGAATTTTGTCATTTTTATTAGTTTTACAAAATAATTCTTTGGTAATTTAATTGATATAGTATTGGTTAAGAAACTAATTATCTCTTATAGCTGGGTTCATTGGTCACATATAGAAATTCTTGTGATTTAAATGTTTATTTTATAGCCTATAACTTTGCTGAAGTGCTTCTTTGTTTCAACTATTTTACTTGAATATCAAATATGCTCTACATACACTACCATGTTATCTTCAAAGAGTGAAAATTTGTTTCCTCGGTGTATATTCTAATTTCTTCAATTTGTTTTTCTTCCCTTATTACTATAGCTAACATATACAGTAACATTATTGAAGAATTGGTGTTAATGGACATGCTATGGATGTCTTGAATCCAGTATTGGAAAATCAAATTTTCTGTTAGTTTTGTTTTTTTTTCACTAGAAGTTTTTGAAAGTTTTCTATTTTATCAACTATCCATTTTTTTCTCCTGAAGCATTATTTGCAATTTAGCTGAATAGATTATGCTTGGTCTAAATCATAGTTCAATTGGCTTTGAAAATAGGATATTCTAAGTCCACTACTCCTTTAGCATGATAACAACTAAATCTTGTGTAACTGTGACTGTGATTTCACAAAATTTTAATTGTTTATAGCTCCTTGAAATATTATTATTATTATTTTGCCCTGAGAAGCATCATTTGGCTCTGACATTTCTGGGAATTTTCATTTTGAAAAGGTTTTTATGTGGTGATTAATAGACTTTTTTCTTCAATTTTTGTTGTACTCTCTGATTCTAGGATATTGATGCAGTTTTCCTTTAAAATTCCTTGGTATATGATGTCTATCCTTTCTTTTAAAGCTTTTTATTTTTTCAAAACTTATTCATAGATAATTCTGCAACATTAGCCTTTGCAAAACATTGTGTTCCAGTTTTTCCCCCTTCTGCCACCTCTCTTTCCTAAATGGCAAGTAGTGCAATATATGTTAAACATGGTAGAAATATATGCTAAATCCAATAGATGCATGCATATTTATACAATGATCTTGCTGTACAAAAAAAAATCAAATCAAACCAGAAAAGAAAATTATGAATAAAATAAAATTCAAGCAAACAACAACAAAAAGAGTGAGAATGCTATGTTGTAAACCACATTCAGTTCCCATAATCCTGTCTGGGTGTTGATGGCTGTTTTGATCACAAAACCATTGGAACTTGTCTGAATCATTTCATTATTGAAGAGAGCCATGTACATCAGAATTGATCATCATCTAATATTGCTGTTGCCATGTACAATGATATCCTGGTTCTGCTCATTTCATTTAGCATCAGTTCATGCAAGTCTTTCCAGGCCTCTCTGAAATCATCCTGCTGATCGATTGTTACAGAAAAATAATATGCCATAGCATTCATATACCATAACTTATTCAACCATTCTCAAATTGATTGGCATCCGTTAAGTTTCCAGTTTCTTGCCACTACAAAAACATTTTTGCACATGTAAGTCCCTTTCCCTCCTTTAAGATCTCTTTGGGATATGTCAAGAAGAAACACTGCTGGGTCAAAGGATATGCACAGTTTGATAACTCTTTGGGCATAGTTCCAATTGCTCTCCATAATGGTTGGATCTATTCACAATTCTACCAACAATATATTAGTATCCCAGTTCCCCACATCCCTTTCAACATTTGTCATTATCTTCTGTCATCTTATCCAATCTGAGAGGGATGTAGTGATTTCTCAGAGTTGTCTTAGTTTGCATTTTTCTGATCAATATTGATTTAGAACACCTTTTTTATTTGACTAGAGATGGTTTCAATTTCTTCATCTGAAAATTGTTCATATCCTTTGACTATTTCTGATATCTATACTTTTTTTAACCACAGAATAAAGTTAGTCCAAAAATTCATAAATTTTTTCTTCTTATTCTACATACCAGGTTAGTTGTCTGTCAAGTTCAATATTTCACTTTTTTAAAATTATTTCATTATTTTCACTTTATTTTATTGCTTTTTTATGTCTCATGTATTCACTAATTTTGCATTTGTCCTATTCTTATTTTTAAGGAATTATTAAAATGAGATTTTGAAATCCTTTTTTGGCTTTGGTCCACTGAGCATTTTTTGCAGGCTCTGTATGTGGCTTTTGTTTTGACATCAAAGTTTGCTCAATTTTTCTGAGTTTTTGTTTTAATCTTTCTCCATAGCAGCTTTTTTTTTTAAATAATCAGGTTTATTTTAACTTATTGTTTGTTCATTCCTCCTCACAACCTCATCTGTTTCTTGACGTTGAATTTTATTTTAACTTTAGACTTCATTCCTAGTATGAGTATAGGCAGAGACATTGTGTCTCACTTCACACTTTTTTGCATTGCTATTTTCACATTCAGTTCTAAGGTGTTTGAACGTTTTTGGTGTTTCCTTAGTACTATGATCTGATGAGAAATGTAGTCACTGCTTTTATAAGCTTCACTTTGGTCCTTATCCATTCTAGTTTCTGGTGGCTTGGGATTACAAAAGCACCTTTGCTCCTAAAACAAATGATCTCTTACAATTGAAACTATTCCTCTCTGAACTTGTACTTTTTCTTGAAAGTATACATAAGCAAAAGAGTTGCTAACCAAATCAAGTACTATACTTAATGTTAGCTTTGGGATTCTCAATAGTCTTTCTGACTAGTTTTCTGTTTTCCTTCCATTATGTGGTTTGAAAGTTCCTGAAGCTGCTGTTGTTGCTGTCAAGCCACTGATGTTGCACTTACATGGGCTACAGAACAACCCCTACTCCTGTGTCATTGATCTAATCTTCTGACCTCCAGAGTTGCTATGGTCAGGGAGATTATCTCATCCCAAATTTTTGTTGACTGTTCCTCCAGAATTTAATTTATGGGTCATATTTTAAACTGCTTTTTTTTGGGGGGAGGGCAGAAAGACTCGGGGATATCGGTAGATATTCTATTCAGGCATCTCAAAAGTCAAAACACATTTTAAAAATCATTAAGTCCTACAAATTTCTTCCACTTTTACAGAATGACAGGAAAGAAAAAGAAAAGAGGATAAATTTTTCTATTAATCACATAATTTTAGGTAGGGTACTAGAAATATTAAGCTAACCCTTGCTGCTTTAAGTATGAAATCCTTGCCAAATAATGCAATAAATAAACTTTTGGAAGAAAAGTATCAGTGTATACCAATATACAAATGTATGTTGTTTCTAACATTCTAATATGTGAATAAATATAGAATCAATCTAAAAGTGTTTATAAGCAGTTTTCAGATGTTGTAGCAGAGTAGATCTCAAAAAACAAAAATTGAATAATACTTGCCATGTAGTAACTCATATTCTATCAAGAGAGAAAATATGCAAATAAGGTATAAGGAACTTGTACCTAATTAAAAGAATGGTCCTCCAGTTCTCCTTGGCAAAAAAAAAAAAAAAGTAAGAAATTGAGTGGTTACTTTTATTGTGGAGACAAGAACAATAAAAAAAAAACAATTTTATGGAAGATTTGGACATTGCATATTTCTATGCTTGTAATGATCATAAACTCTAAAATTGCCTCAAAGAAAATTATAGTTTAGACACCAAAGGAAGTAAGCATATAAATGACAAATTGAAAAATTAATTCATTAGAAGTACAAAACAAAGCAGTTCAAAAGGCTTAGCTACATGAAAAGAAGATCTAAAACTTCCTAGAGGATATATAAATGCCATTTATATTTTAAAGGAAGAGTTGTATCAAGAGGTTTATGGAGTGTTCAGGGAAAAGTAGCAACTCTGGTATGAGGAATTGCCTAGTCCTTTCAAAACTGCTCATCCACATTTAGCGTCCACCTTTCACCTAACTCTTATTTGTGATTTCAAGGTTTCCAAATCCAGTTCATAGACATTAACCCGTGATGTAATTGGTCCTCTTTGAAGCAAAGGACAAAGAACAACAAAAGATAAATGTGGATGTAACCAGGGAAAGAAGGATATTAAAGTTCATGGAAAATGTAAGAGGAAAGGAATGGATTTATGTTCAGAATTATGTAGCTAAAATGAGGCCTAGAAAAATGGAGAATATACAAAAATAAATCTAAAAAGCCTGAGTAATGTTGTGGAGTATCTTGAATTATTGGATGAGAGATGGAATAGAGATAGAAAACCCCATTAAAAGCCTATTGTGTGGGGCAACTAGGTGTCACAGTTGATAGAGCACTAGCCCTGAAGTCATGAGGACCTGAGTTCAAATGTGACTTTAGACAATTAACACTACCTAGCTGTGTGATCCTGGGCAAGTCACTTAACTCCAATTGCCTAAGGAAAAAAAAGCCTATTGTGGATGGAGAAAAGAACTCTCATCAAAACTCCTGTCAACATCTTTAAATAATGTCATACAGTAAGTTATTGAGTAGCAGAATCCCACAAAGGAGAAGGTGAAATAACTTTTCAGGCATAAATAACTAAGAAGTTAAACAGACAAGGTCTGTTGTACCAGGGTAAAAGTGGAGCACTGTCCATTCAATACCAGCACAGGTACTAGGAGCAAGTCTTAGGAATTATTGGATCAGCAGAAAAAGCAGTTATATTCAGAGCACTCAATTCACACAGAGTAAGAGAATAGAGCAAATGGTCAAAAAGATGTTATAGGTATCTCTTTGCTATTACTGAGAAAGGACCCTGTTGCTTTATCTATCTTTTATATGGGTCTCGGTCCTGAGTGGCAGTTCCCAGGTGAAGAGGAACACTGGTATATCAGAGATTACAAGTATGATGAAATAGAAAACCTGGTCATAAATCCAGGGTATAAGAGTGTGTTTGTAGTCACTCACAGAGAAGAGCACAGGCTCTGAGAATAGTAAGTATACCTTTCTTAGGTCATATCATCTTGGAAGAATTGAAAACTTACAGATCCCTAGAAATATATCTGAAAACAGGTGCACAGAATACTTGAAGCTTGGGGTAGTTGAGTCACATACTGAAAGCAAAATCTCACTTTAGCAGAAAATGAAAAGTCAAGAAAATGGCTGGGAAAATAAGAAAATAACAGATAAAATCTTACCATAGAAAATTATTATACTGACAAAGATAAAAACCCATATTCAGAAGATGATGAAAAAGTCAAATCTCCACCATCCAAAGGCTTCAAAAATATGAATTGGTCCAGATCATGAAATATCTCAAAAAGGATTTTGAAAATCAAATAAGACAGAGAAAAATGTAAGAAAAGAAATGGGAATGATGTAAGAAAATCATGAAAAATGAAACTTGGTAAAAGAAATACAAAAAAAATACTGAAGGAAATAACACTTTAAGACTAGACTAGACCAAAGGATAAAAGTGGTACAAAAAACCAATGAGGAAAAGAATGCCTGAAAAGGTGGAATTGGTGAAATTGAAAAAGAAGAACAAAAAAAAAACACTCTTTAAAAGTAGAATTGACCAAATGGAACATGAAATGCAAAAAAGTTGATTAAAAATTCCTTAAAAATTTGAATTGATCAAATGGAATAAGAAATCAAGAAATGATAAGACAAAGACAAAATAATTAATATACAGAAGACAATGTGAATTATTTCATTGCAAATATATCGAGAGAAAATTTTAAAAATATTGAACTACCTGAAAACTGATCAGAAAAAAAGAGCCTATACAACACCTTTCAAGCAATCATCAAAGAAAACTGCTCTGATATTCTGAAACCAGAGGGTAAAATAGAAATTGAAAGAATCCACCTATTGCCACTTGAGAGATATTGCATAATGAAAATTGACAAAAATTATATAGACAAATTCCCCAGTTCCCAGGTAAAGAAGAAAACCTTACTGAAAACATCCAGAAAGAAATAATTCAAATATCATAAAGTCACAGTCAGAATAACACAATATTTAGTAGCTTCCCTATTAAAGGATTGGAGAATTTGGAATATGCTGTTCCAGAGAGTAAAGGACATAGGATTACAAAGAAGAGTCACCTACCCTTCAAAACTCTGTATAATCTTGCAGGGATAAAATAACTTGAAATGTTAAGTGTCTGAGACCAGATTTGAACTAAGGTCCTCCTGACTTCAGAGCTGGTACTCTAACTACTGCACCCTGTGAAACCTATTTTTAAGAAGTTACATGCTTTTTCCATTTCACTAAGTCTATTTTGTAATGAATTTTTCTTTAGATAATTTCTGTTTCCTTTTCCAAACCCTCTTGTAAAATTGTCATTTCTTTTCCCCATTTTTCTTCCAGTTCTCCTTTAAGATCTTTTGTAGTTTCTGCTAAGAAAGCCTTGTGTGATGGAGACCAATTTATATCACCCTTTGGGGTTTCATCTGGAGATGATCTGCTTTTAGTCTCCTCAGGGACTGAAATCTGTTCTTCTCTTTCACCATAAAAACTATTTATGATAACAGATCTTTTTGCTTTTTTATTCATTTTTTTAAAGTTGAGATTTGTTTCTAGGGCAAGGGAGGTTGTCCAAGCTTCCTCTACAAGTGGCAGCAGCTGTACTGTACTGCTGACTCACTCACAGTGCTGGATGGGCATGGCCAGGTCTCATGGAATTCTGTCATTTCGGGGATCACTGTTTACCTTTTGTGCTTGTGTTGGATGTTTTGTAACTTCTTTGATGATCTATTGGCTTGCAACCAACGCAGAGTAGCCAACATGGCTATAGATTCCTCCCCATAGATTCTCTACCACATAGAACTCCCATTGCCTCAGGTCTGCACTGCCTGCACTTGGAGTATGGGTTCAGTCTGCTTGTGCTTGTCCTGCCTCCCTCCATATCTGATTGAAACAGACCTTTTCTGGAGAGTTTCAAAATTTTCTTTTGCTGGTAATTTGTTGTACTCCCAATATTTGTGGATTCTGTTAATCCGAGAGTAATTCAGAGGCTGGATTTGCTAATTAGTCTGAGGGTTGTGGGAGAAGATCAGAAAGAACCATGTGTCCTCTCCACCATCTTGGCTCTGTTCCCCTTCCTAATTTTTTCTTAAAAGTTATTTACCAGGATTGAATTATTAAGTCAGATATCATTTGCACAGAACAGAGTTGTTATTTTAAAAAAATGAACAGTTTTGAGATATACATAGATATACATATATATATATATATATCCACACACACACATACATATATATATAATGTAGATATTATTGGAATTAAGATTTTAATGGATGATTTTGCACTATAAATTCATTTTTTGAAAATATTGAAAAGATTCAGAAAAGGATATAATAAAATATAGTGGAATCTCACAATTTGAAAAGCTTCCAGTAATTTGTGTGATGTTAAGTATTTGATCTATTATGACAAATAAATTTAATGACAAATTATTTAATAAAGATGCTATAAATTAGGTTTATATGATTTTCTTAAAATTATATTTAAACTACTCATACTGCTTAACAGTCTTTTAAGACAGGGAGAAGAAAGGAGAGGAGAAAAAAATGTGTCTCTTTAAGTGTATTCTTCTCCAACTGTACTGTTACTGAGAGTGTTTAATTGAGGGAAAGAGCTCAAGGTTTTGTATTCTAGATTCCCCTATTATGATTTGAGGAGGGCAAAAGGAATACTTAATTAAATATCTGACTTCCACAATGAGTTTTCTCTATGCATTCTGTAACAAATTTCAATGAAGGAACTAAATCTTAGGTTCTTCTGCCTGAGGCATCCAAGCTGGGGAGGGCAGAGGCTTACTGAATCTGACTTCTATCAGATTTCAACAACTTTTGTGCTTGGCTATTTAAGTGCAAAGATATACTCTAAGGTCTCTGTGATGAGATTACAAGGTGACCTCTGAAAATTCACAAAGCTGGTAAATGGCAAAGCCAAAATTAAGCCTAGAGTACATTTTCCTCTCTACTACCAATTTACCCCTATACTTTCACAATCTAAAAAAATCACCTTCATATATGTATATAATGTATATATTGAAAGTATTATTCATAGACACCCTCCTCTCCCATAAGTATTTGTATAAACTATATCTCTCCAATTATTCTGCATTTTTACTAGCTGTACATCTGGTCTTATCCCCTAAAAATTCTATGTAAAATATAATTGACACTTAGTTGTGGAATTTCTCCCTAAGGATCCCTTAGTATAGTTGGAAGTGATGTTAGTGATCTGTTGAATGAAGGGGCCACTATATTTCTTGAGGCATCACACTTCCACAGAGATGTCATTAATAACTTTATTGCCATTCTGGTGGTTTATTTAAACAAAAGCAGTAGTTGCCCAAGACAAAATTTTTATGATATTTCAAAGATTGCTTTCCCACATTTTAATTAATTTTTCTGAATTTTAATTAATTTATCTGACTATACAAAATAAACAATAACAAAACACGTATATAAATGTGTATTTCCACATAAACAGATAACTTCAAACCAAAATGACAGGTTTTGAATGTGTTCTATATAATACTTGCCAAAGACAATTGCAGATATATATATATATAGATAGATAGATAGATGGATATTTATATCTATATATAATCTAGTTATTGCTATTATGGTGTTTAAAATTTGAAAGATTATAAAATATTATGCAAATAACTAATTTAATATACCATGTGAGAAGTACTATTATAATTTTTTAAGGGTGGAGATCAGATGAAGAGATTATTTTCAGCTCTAGTGGCAACAGATGTCTTTCTATAAAATTTTATATTGAACTGAACCTTTAAGGATGAATAGATTTTAAAAGGCATATCTGTGCACCCAGCATAGTCATAGTCACCTAGATCTAAACACAATAATAGCCTCTGATCAGGTTAGGACATAGCAAAATTATCATGTTTTTATTTCTAGAAGATATGTCTCTCAATTAAGTTCAATGTCATATTGATTTCTTTGACTGCTGAATCACATTATTATTTCATATTGAATGGTTAGTCCACCCACATTTTTAGATTTCTTTTTCTTCATGCTGTTATCTAACTGCCTCCCTCTTTTTTATTTTAAATTCAATTATTTGAGCTCAAATGAAGAACTTTTTTATTTGTCTCAAATTCATGGTTGTTCAATTGTGTCCAGTATTCAAACCCTTCTTGCTCTTTTTGAATCCTTATTCCTCATTCAGTATGTCTATGTGTCCCAGATTTGTATCATTTGCAATTTTGATAAGAATTCTCTTTATATTTTCATGTTATTGATTTTAAAACTTCAGCAACACATGACTAATCATAAAGTGCTGTAACACTCTACTAGAGACCTACTTTTAGGAAGATATTGAACCATTAATGAATATTTGTTATGTTTAGCTATTGAATTTCTAATTCCATCTTTCTATCATTCCAATGAATGATACGCCTAATATGCCAAACTTTCCTTTGAAGTTGGGATTTCTAGGTGAAGGGTAATACAGTCAAATTCATGTCTCTGCTGCACTTTACAATCTACTACTTTATGTTGATCATACTCTTACTTTTTCACTTTTAACCATTGTCCTCAGTGAGATGTAATAGTTCCTTCTTGTGAAATACTGGGGAAGCCTATGAAAAATCCAAGAAAAAATATTTTTCTTTTAGTGAGAATAAGAGAAATAAAATAAAAATTAGTATCTAATGACTTTTCCTCCTTAAAAGTGATTTAGGAGGAATAAAAGTTTTTGACTAATTTGAAATTAGGTAAAGCAGAGCAAGGAGAAATGACACCTAACTATAAACAGGAACAAATATTGGATTATGGGGTAGCAATTCAGCTAAATTGACACAGTAACTGCATGGGGAGGTGGCATACTGAACAAATTAGAGAAACTGAGGTGAAAAAGGAAATAAGCATTTATTAACTACCTATTAATAGTTTATGGTTCTACACTTAGCATTTAATATACTAGTAACAAAACCAGCTAATCATGAATGTAGGTAGAGTTCATTAATGATTTTTTTATTCCTGATATGCTCTTGATTTAGAAATATAGAGATGCAAGTCTTATTTTGGAAGTTGTGAGTTTGGAGAACCTTAAATTTTAAACAAATCTGGGGGAAAGAAGTATAAAAATATAATTATTATTCAGAGTGCCAGCAATTATTTTCTCTTTTTTGATATTCATGCTAGTCCCAATTAAGTTGTTTGTACTCTTGGGATCTTTTTTGACCAGGTATGTTAGTATATTCAGAGACTAAAATCTATGCAAAAAGCATATTCATACATCTTATATTGTTTTAACTATGTGAGATTAATGTGCCAAGACAGTTAAATGAACAAATGAACAATGAACTAAGCTACCTGAAATTTGAGCCAAAACTTAAAATTCCAGTCCTATAATCTGGACAGCATTTAAATAAGTATGACTGATTTCTTCTTTATTTTATTATCAAAGGATAACAAAGTGCATCTGACATTGCTAGACCTATCACTTTTATCCACTAACACATCCAAGGTAGATCTAATTATACTTTTATTTTGGGGGGGAAAGGCAGGAATCAACCTCGAGATACATGCTAACATTTAAAATATTAAGTTTCCACCAACAGAATCAAATTATTATGAAATTTTAGGAATCTTTATTTTTCTAATATTACAGTATAAAGAATTCTCACTTTTATTTTTAGATAACACTATTTGAAATGAAATGTAAACTGTTTTATTGGCAATGAAAAGTAACTTTAATATACTTTATAATTACAGTTTTTACAATATTTGAGTTTTTGAATAGAATATCATTATTTTAAATTAAATTTTCTGTTCTTTTGAAATGGAGACATTTTTACTGAAAGTTTCAAGATATGCCATTAAAAAGCTTTTGTGTAGAAATAATACCCATGAAACAAAACAAAAATAAGAAACTACCACAGAATTCAAGGACGTTTTCAACTTTCTAAAGAATATAACTTCCCATATCTCTAGATGCTTATTTGCAAAAAATAGAGAAAGAGAAGATCAATGAATTAGGGTTACAATTAAAAAAAACTAGAAAAAGAGCAAATTAAAAACCCTCAATCAAATACCAAATTGGAAATTCTGAAAATAAAAGGTGAGATTAATAAAATTGAAAATAAGAAAACTATTGAATTAATAAATAAAACTAAGCATTGGTTTTATGAAAAAAAACAAGATAGATAAGCCTTTAGTTAATTTGATCAGAAAAAGGAAAGAGGAAAATCAAATTGTTAGTCTCAAAAATGATAAGGGAGAACTTTCCTCCAATGAAGAGGAAATTAGAATAATAATTAGGAGTTACTTTGCCCAACTTTATGCAAATAAATTCAATAATCTAAATGAAACGGAGGAATATCTACAAAAATATAGATTGCCCAGGATAACAGAAGAGGAAATAAATTATTTAAATAGCCCCATTTTAGAAAAAGAAATAGAACAAGCTATTAATCAACTCCCTAAGAAAAAATCTCCAGGGACAGATGGTTTTACATGTGAATTCTACCAAACATTTAAAGAACAATTAATTCCAATACTATACAAACTATTTGAAAAAATAGGGACAGAAGGTATACTACTAAATTCCTTCTATGATAAAGATATGGTGCTGATAGCTAAACCAGGTAGGGTGAAAACAGAGAAAGAAAACTATAGACCCATTTCCCTAATGAATATTGATGCAAAAAATTTAAATAAGATTTTAGCAACGAGATTACAGAAAGTTATCCCCAGGATAATACATCTTGAGCAAGTAGGATTTATACCAGGAATGCAGGGCTGGTTCAATATCAGGAAAACTATCAGCATAATCAATTATATCAATAACCAAACTAACAAAAACCATATGATTATCTCCATAGATGCAGAAAAAGCATTCAATAAAATCCAACACCCATTCCTATTAAAAACACTAGAGAGTATAGGAATAAATGGGCTTTTCCTTAAAATGATTAGTAGCATCTACTTAAAACCACCAGCAAGTATCATATGTAATGGAGACAAACTAGAACCATTCCCAATAAGATCAGGAGTGAAACAAGGCTGCCCACTGTCACCATTACTATTTAATATTGTATTAGAAATGTTAGCTTTGGCAATAAGAGAAGAAAAAGAGATAAAAGGAATTAGAGTAGGCAATGAAGAAACCAAATTATCACTCTTTGCAGATGACATGATGGTATATTTAGAGAACCCTAGAGACTCAGGTAAAAAACTACTAGAAACAATTCACAACTTTAGTAAAGTTGCAGGATTAAAAATAAATCCACATAAATCATCAGCATTTTTATATATTACCAACAAAGTTCAGCATCAAGAGATAGAAAAAGAAATTCCATTCAGAATAACGGATGATAGGATAAAATATTTGGGAATCTCTCTGCCAAGAAAATGTCAGAAACTATATGAACTAAACTACAAAACACATTCCACACAAATAAAATCAGACCTAGTCAATTGGAAAAAACATTAAGTGCTCATGGGTAGACAGAGCGAATATAATAAAAATGACAATACTACCCAAACTCATCTACCTATTTAGTGCCATACCAATCAAACTCCCAAGAAATTATTTCACAGATCTAGAAAAAATTGTAGCAAAGTTCATTTGGAAGAACAAAAGGTCAAGGATTTCAAGGGAATTAATGAAAAAAAAAAAGACAGATGAAGGTGGCCTTGTTGTACCAGATATAAAACTATATTATAAAGCAGCAGTCATCAAAACCATTTGGTACTGGCTGAGAAATAGAGCAGTCGATTAGTGGCATAGAATAGGATATCAGGACAAGCTAGGTAATAACGTTAGCAATTTAGTGTTTGATAAACCTAAAGGCCCCAGCTTTTGGGACAAGTACTCACTATTCAGCAAATACTGCTGGGATAATTGGAAACTAGTGTGGAAGAAATTAAGGCTGGACCCACACCTAACACCACACACCAAGATAAGATCTAAATGGGTTCATGATCTAGATATAAAGAGTGATGTTATAACCAAATTAGAGGAACATGGGATAGTTTACCTCTCAGACCTGTGGAGATGGAATAAACTTATGTCCAGGGAAGAACTGGAACTCTTAATTGAACACCAGATAGATAATTTTGATTATATTAAGTTAAAAATTTTCTGTACTAACAAAACTAATGCAGACAAGATTAGGAGGGAAGCATCAAATTGGGAAATCATCTTTACATTTAAGGGTTCTGATAAAGGTCTCATCTCTAAGATATATAGAGAATTGTCTCACATTTATAAAAATTCAAGCCATTCTCCAATTGATAAATGGTCAAAGGATATGAAGAGACAATTTTCCGATGATGAAATTAAAACTATTTATAATCATACTAAAAGGTGCTCCAAATCACTATTGATCAGAGAAATGCAAATTAAGACAACTCTGAGGTACGACTACACACCTATCAGATTGGCTAAAATGATAGGAAAAGATAACTATGAATGTTAGAGGGGATGTGGGAAGACTGGGACACTGATGCATTGTTGGTGGAGCTGTGAACAGATCCAAACATTCTGGAGAGTAATTTGGAGCTATGCTCAAAAAGTTATCAAACTGTGCATACCCTTTGACCCAGCAGTGTTTCTATTGGGCTTATATTCCAAAGAAATCATAAAAGAAGGAAAGGGTCCCACATGTGCAAGAATGTTTGTGGCAGCTCTTTTTGTAATGGCTAGAAACTGGAAACTGAGTAGATGCCCATCAATTGAAGAATGGCTGAATAAATTATGGTATATGAATGTTATGGAATATTATTGCTCTGTAAGAAATGACCAACAGGACTATTTCAGAGAGGCCTGGAGAGACTTGCATGAACTGATGCTGAGTGAGGTGAGCAGAACCAGGAGATCGTTGTCCATGGCAACAACAGTACTATATGAGGATCAGTTCTAATGGACATGACTCTCTTCAACAATGAAATGCTTCAAACCAATTACAATTGTTCAGTGAAGAAGGCCATATACACCCAAAGAGAGGGATTTGAAATGTGGACCACAACATAACATTTTCATGTTCTCTATTGGTGTTTGCTTGCATTATATTTCCTTTATCGGATTATTCTCTCTTATAGATACGATTTCTCCTGAACAAAAAAAATGATGTGTGGCAATAACTATACATATATTCGATTTAAGTATTCTAACATAATTATCATGTAGTGGATATCCTGCTATCCAGGGGAGGGGTGGGGAGTAGGGGGGAAATATTTGTAACAGAAAGCTTTGTAAGGGTTAATGTTTAGGAATTACCCATACATATATTTTGCAAATAAAAAGTATTAATAATAATAATAAAAAAGAATATAACTTCCCCAGCCATTTTCTCTTGGGAGCCAATCCCTGGATAAGTATATTCCTGTATACTAATTAATTGCCCTGAGGTCTCTACTAGACTTTTGAGGATGTCTCAAGAGCTGTTAGCAAATTAGCAGCCAGAATTAAATTGAAAATATAAAAGACTCTAACCTACTTTTAAAAATTTGTTCATCCTTGGTATTGTGCTGACAAATCACTTTTTTAATACCTCACAAAAATGTCACAGTTAAAAGCAACCTTTAACTAACACGTGTTTAGATATTTCAGCTTTAAATATATTGATGCATATTTTATTTTTAGACAGATATGTTGTTATTTGCAGAACTTGTAGGATATTGTCTTTGTAATGCAAAAATAAAACAACAAAACCCCTTTTGTCCACCTAAAGAGAAAATGGCTTCAGAACAAATATTAAATCTCATTCTCTTAAATAATGTTAATAACATTTTTTTTCTTGAAAAGTTGGCATATTGTAATTCCATCAGAAAATAGTCTGAATCACTATAATAGACCAAATCCCTATAGTTTGAGTCTAAACTGTTCTGTCTTTGATGTAACCTTGATTTATTTACCAGAAAAATCAAAAGGATTTCAAAGTTTCACTATAGTATAGTCTCATACAATACTGAAGTTAGTGGAGACACTGATTGACAACAACCAATCATTCTTTTCTTGTTTTCAAACCCACATTAACAAGATTCAGATTTATCCTTCCCACCCACTAACCACTACCCATTCAGTTTTTCTTTCTGACCAGAGAGGCAGAAGATAGAGAAGAAAATGACAATGTATGTGCTGTAAGGCCATATCTGATTAGCAGCTACTATTATCTCCATTTGATCACTATTACCCCTAGCTGAAATAGCTGTAAAGAAATTCAACTTCAGTCACTCCAAATAGCTATATCAAGGGGTTGTCTCTCTATAAATTTCCTAATATTCACATTTCTCTAGCATTTATATGTGTAAGATAAAAATTCATGTAGTAGGATTTTCCAAATCAACTGGTTACTCACTGACCATATTCCTCTAATATTCAAGTTTTTTTCCCAGATACTAAATGATACTTCCCCAGATTTCAGAATATACCATCAATAATCACTCACTTTCTCTCATATCACTCCTCCCCTAGTCTCTTTTTGTTAAATCTACTTTCTATTCTTCTGCACTCATTCACCTACATATATCCCTTATCCCATCTCTGCTCTTTCTTCTCTATATCTGTCTCTATCTCTGTCTCTGTCAGTCTGTCTCTTCCTCCCTCCCACAAGAGAGCCTTTCAACTATTTTAATATAGCTTTTGTGAATCACTTTCTCATCTCTCACATGTTTTCTTCTTTAGTTTATAAAGCTCTTATTCTTTTCAATAGTGGCATGATCTCAGAATCTTTCTGTTTGCTAATTGTACCCTTTTGGATGTCCTATAGTTTTTTTTTCCATTTCTTTCCTGAAATATGATACCCAGAACTGAACAAACTGCTAGAAATGGTCTCCTCCGGGCCATAAAATACTACCTTCCCTAATCCTGGATTCTATTTCTATCAATGCATTCTAAGTTAAATGAAGCTCAAGATCAAATTACTTTTCAAGTTTACAAATGAAATAATGTATGAGGACTGCTTTGCAAATTTTAAAGTGCTATATAATAGCAGTAATATTTAATATTACTACTTTTGACTTTGATTTGGGAACCTGAGACTTTACATTTTTTCTCTCTTCATTGTAACATTAAATTTGTCCAAATATTGCTTACTATTTAGATCTAATGGGTGAGACAATATCAGTGAATGTTGTAAGGACTACATAAGTGATGAGTTTAGAGGGAGGTCATAGAATCAGTTCTTCACTAACCATTTACTTCTTTCTTTTGCAAAGAGATCCTGAGAAAGATGAAGATCAGAGAACAGAAAGTCAATAAGAGATAGATCCATCAATAGCACTTAGAGATTTATGCATACCCCTTATCCTCTTTGACCAGTTGTCTCCTAGGATAAAAGAGAGTAGGAGCCAGGTTATAGCTGCATGGAGAAGTGATGGAAAGGCAAGAATTGCTAGTTGTTGCTATCTGAGTATTTGCTTGTAGTTGTTGAGAGATTATAGCAGTAGGAAACTGTATTGACCTATGCTCTTGATTATGTAGTCCCAGCAGAGAAAGATCATGTTACATAATGGAGGGAGTTATTGAATGTGAGATTTATGATTAATGGATGGGAGAGATTAATTGAAAAATATTATTGTTCTGGATAGTTCAGGGATTTGGCTTTCAAGGAGAATAAGAAATGCTGGGACATTACCAGCTTTGAGTTTACCTCTCTTATAACTCTAAACTTAAGAATTTGGGGATCTATCTTATTATAAGTGCTCCTTCTCAATGGAAATAAGATTTTATATATGTTTGAATTAGCAGAAAGATTAAATCATGGCAAAGGGGAGAAAAAGATCTGGAATATAATGAGTTCCATTATCACTATGAATAAAGTAAATAGGGCAAGTCCCAATAAGGGACTTACTATTAGCAACCAGAATTTCATTTTATTTCTTTACAAAACTTTCCCTACTTTTTATCTCTGTCCTCTTTCTGTTTCATATTAAATTCCCTTAGGATGATAGGATGATTATTATTGATGCTATTGTCTTGCTTTTTAAAAAATATTCTCCTCTTCCTTTTTTCCTCCATGTAATTTATAAAGCAATACTATCTCTCACTTTCCACTATTCTTTTTTTTTTTTTTTTGCTTTTTGCTGAGGCAATTAAGATTAAGTGACTTGCCCAGGGTCACACAGCTAGGGAATGTTAAGTGTCAGATCAGATTTGAACTCAGATCCTCCTGACTTCAGGGCTGGTGCTCTATCCACTGCGCTACCCAGCTGCTCCACTTTTCACTATTCTTTATGAAATTTTATAGATTTAAATTTTAAAAGAGTGCTTCCTTACTATAGCATTTTTTTCCACTTGGCTAAGAAATAAATTATATGTTGTAGTGAGATGGTTCAAAGACTTTTTTTTGTTTTGTATTTATAACAATATATTTACATAAGTAAAACTTCTAGAGGAGTATTATAATCTGCATCAATTTCTGTTCTTTTAATTTTCCAATGATTATTATAAATAGCTTATTAAAATGTCATTTAAAGTTGTTTTAACAGCATAATTTTTATGTTATACTTTGTTTTAGTATTAAATTTGGTCTTTGCTTCTATAAGTCTCTTACCTAACTATATACAAACTGATAATCCAGGAATGACTCAAATCATGAATGAGTAATTTTCTTTATGTTAAAATATTCATTTACTTTTTCAGAATATTATTTGACACTCACCATATGTAATGCCATACTTTTGGAAGGAAATTATACTTAATATATAATAGTTTGGACTGTGTGCACTGTATAAATCTTTATTTTCTCTTACTTTTTTATTCTGAAAAACATTTGGAACATTTCTATCATCATTTAGTCCAATCTTTGCAGAGAGATGTGCTTTGAAGGGCCTAAACTTATTTATAGATTTCTCTACTTCTTGCCTCTCATACTTCCAAATGCCTTTCAGGCATCTTGAACTGGAGATCTAATATACATTTGAAATTCAATACATTCAAAATGAAAATCCTTTTCCTCTCTAACCCCCAGTGCTTATCCTCACTATCATTGTAAAGGGAATACTATTTTTCAGTCCTTCAAGCTTACATCAAGGAATCATGCTGAATATCTCAATGCCTCTCAATATCTATATGCAATTTGTTGCCAACATCTGTCAATTTCAATTTGGTTGACATCACCCCCTTTTCTCTTTGGACACTGACATAACTTTGGTTCAGACCTTTATCATCTAAAATATGGATTATTGCAATAGACTGTTGGTGAGACTGTCTGCTTGCCTCACATCTATTTTCACTTCAATTTATTTTTATTTAGTCACTAAAAGAATTTTCTTATAATGCAGAGTGAGTCATGTCATCCCTATACCTCCTTAGCCTCACTACACACACATAAACTTAATAATATTCAGTAGTTTCTTATTGCCCAGGCTCAAGTGCAAAATGTTCTGTTCAACATTTAAAGCCTCTAATAAGCTATCTTGCTTTTCTAATTTTCATACACTTTCTGCTTTGATCCAACTGATACTAGCTGTTCCATAATCAAAACACTAATTCTTGGCATCTGGCATTTTTTTGTACCCATAGTGGCTGGAATTCTCCACTTTCTTCTCTATGAATACTGAACTTTCTGACTTTCTTTAATTTCCAACTACATCCTATCTTCCACAGAAAACTTTTTCCTTTTTTTAAATTGGGAGCTATTCTCTCATAATTATTTCATATTTATCCTGTATATGGTATCCATTGTATATTTGTTCGCATTTTCTCTTCCCCATTAGTTTGTAAGTTCCTTAAGGCAAAGGACTGTCTTTTATTTTTATTTGGTATACCTCATGCTTGCTAAATTTCCTGTCCCAGAGATTTTTAATTTTTGGTTATAATTTTTAATTAATGGTTATAGATTGATTCATTTGCTTATAATATTTATGCTTTTTGATAATATTTCTTATGGGAATTGTAATACAAGATTAATACTTTTCTCATAAAATGTGTTTCCTATTGTTTTTGATACGCAATTGAAAAATCTTAAAGTTAATTCTTTGCTTATACAAGGTTAATCTGTGTGTTATGCTTCCACTTATTATTTTAGCAATTTAGATTTTTTATAGGAAGAATATATAGATTAATGTGATTCAATTATTCCAGTTCTATGTTTATAAGGTAAAGGTCTTATTCAGACAACCAGTAATAAAGGTAATGTCCATAGACATTCTAAAAACTGGGACATTTAGCAATCTCTCTTCCTTTTTGTCAAACTTTGTTCACCATCCCAACAGAAGTGGAATAGAGAATAATAAGATTGAATGTTTTTGAGTCCTTTTTTCATAAATTGCTGCAGCCAAAAACTTCATTTGCAAGTGACCTCCATATAAGGCTAATCCTGAACTAAATTCATTCTTGGAAAACAAATATAGCTATTTGCCAGGATTATACTTGAAGCCTTTCCAGATTAGTAGAACATTTTTCAGAACTCTAGCAACAGAGCAGGACTTTGAGGAGGGTATAAATTGCCCATGGATGTTTAACACTTCAACACTTCAAGCATCTGTAGTTTTATTGAATATAGTCCATTATTTTTTCCTATTGTAGAATGTAATCCTTTAGTAAGAATAAATTTTGAGATTTGTTTAACTTTAGAATTCAATCTTCAAGCTGCTGACTGACCTCTCTAAATTTAGCTAGTCTGGTTCTTAAATAAAAACACATACAATTCATCAGAAGGCACATTCTCAAAGCTGTTGATATTTCATAGAGCTGATTTTGTTACAGTAAATACTGAACTGGCTAAACCTTTGAGAACCTATAATAATAGGCTCATGTTTTGAGACATCACAGTAGGGAAGTAAATGCTTAATGTATATTTTAAAATACATGCAAAAATAAGTGAGAGGTCATTGACATTGAAATGACAATTGAAATTATATAGATGACATTTATTTATTACAGAAAAAGGAGAGGACATTTGACAGGAGTTTGGGAAACCTTATATTAGAGTGACAGAAAGAAAATATCATAACAAAATATATAGATTAAAAACATTCCCTGACATAAAAGAGAATATAGATTGGGAAGCATCACAGAAATCAAGGGATGATAGAATTTCAAGGTAACTAAAAAAGTAAACAATAGAACATTTTAGAAAATAAAAAATTCAAATCTTTTTTATAGAGTGGGAAAGTGAGGTCTCAAAAAGTGAACAAATTTGTCCAAGATAGTACAATTAGTGGTACTTTAGGTACGATCATTATTGTCTTCTATAGCATCCCAGTTTGATCATTTTTAAAATTTGATTTTAAATACTGAAATGAAAAATCTAGTAATTGAGTGTCTATTGTTTTGGTACTTCCTTTTCAGTAAAATTTTCAAAGTATAACTACTGGGTCATTCTGAAAATGGCAAAATCACTTCATTAAACTATGATGTCTAACTTTTGTCTTGCATGTATGGATGCCCAAATGATCTCTTAAAATGTCTTAGGTTAAGTTTGGATTTTTTTTAACATCCTACACCATCTCCTTAGCACCATCTTAAAATCATATATTTTTTATCAGTTTTTATGTGTTTGAAAATGTGTATTATCCTTTACTTTGTTTGGTCAAAACTTCAATTTGGAAAAAGAGATTAAAATGTCAAAATATTATTTACTTGATAACTTTTTAGTTTTATAGCAATTTACTTATATCCTTTCCTTCTCATCTACCCTGTTGGTCATCCATTTTATCAAAACATAAAAAAGAAGAAAAAAGTACCGTATTGAAATGAACTGAAACATTATGTACTTACCTCAATTTTATACTCATTCATACCAATAATGCCTTATCTCTTTTTTTTTTTTTTTTTGCTGAGGCAATTGGGGTTAAGTGACTTGCCCAGGGTCACACAGCTAGGAAGTGTCTGAGACCAGATTTGAACTCAGGTCCTCCTGACTTCAGGGCTAGTGCTCTAACCACTGCGCCACCTAGCTGCCCGATGCCTTATCTCTTAAAAAAGAAATGAAGGATCCATATTTTCTCCCATTATCTCCACTTTCAAGAATGATGCTTATAATTATAGAGTTCAATTCATTTCTTTATTCTTTCCAATACCATAGTCATAGTCATGTGAGTGCAGCTATCTAGTTCCTACTTTATTACTTTCTCATATATTCAAACACACATGCACATACACAGACACATTCATATATACACACACAAATATATATGCATGCTTGTGCACCTGCATGCATACATACATTTATATATACATGTTGTGTTTAACTACACACATTGTGGCTCTGCAAAGAGCTGGGCAGGCCAGAAAGAAATGCCCACTGGCTTGCCTCTGAGATTAGAAGCTGGCCTGAGGGGAGAAGGATATACCCCTTTCTGAAGTATATGTGTAGTTGTACAAATGCATGTGTATATATGTGCTTATCTGCCTGAATATGTATATGTATATTTTAACTTTCCTTGCTTTGTTAACTTTTTTCTATATATTTTTAAGCATAGACTTCTATTACATTTATCTACAATAATTATTTTGAGCATCCTTAATTAATGACATTTCATTTTGTAACCCAAATCTTATGCTACTATGAGACACAACATAAATAGTATAATGAATGGCCTAAAAGCCATTTGATTCCAATCTCTTACATTTTGACTATTTGATCTGGGGCAAGTCATTCATCCTAGCAGTGCTCTATGTAACTCTCTAAAGATATTAATTGCAAAGTTTGACAGACATGGAGGAGCTTAATCCACTAAGGTTTCCTATATCAATGAAATTACAGTTGTATTTCCTAACCCTATGTGGGAACTTTTATGCTTTTTTTTAACTCCCTTAATGTTTATCTGTGTTTTTGAGAACATATAGAGATATTTTCATATCTCTCTATATGTTAGTATGCTATATCTATATGTGTTCACATGCACAAAACCATTTTGTTCAAAGACTTGAGTTCAAATTCCACCTCATATATTTATTGTATAACCTTTGGCAATTCATTTAACTTTTTTTTTTCATCTGTAAAATGAGGCTGATAATAGAATTTACCTACCAGATTTGTTGTGAGGATCAATGAGATAATAACTTTATAGTATTTATGATGGTCTCTAGAATAGAGTAGGTACTATATAAATGATTATCATCATAATTATTATCATCAATATCATGACCACCATCATCAGTACTGGTATTAACATTTCTATTAAAAGAGCAATGGGATCTTTGGGTCAAAAGCATTGAATTCACCATATCCCAACTTGTTTTCAAGAAGGCTTAGGCAAATTTACAACTTCACCAAATTTGCAAACTTCATCAGTGTTTATATCTTTCCATAGCTCTTCCTGAACTGCCAATTTCCATCTTTCTTTATCTTTACCAATTTTCTAGATTATTCATTTTGTATTTCTATTCCTATTATTCATTTAAAAGGGTGTTTATTATGGTTTTTACTTTACAATTCTTTATTTAATAGCTATTCATTTGTATCCATGAAACATTTCCAGGAAAATATTTCTTTATATATATATATATATTTACGTGAATTCTCTTCATTGCTTGGTTGAATATCAAAATCTTCTCAACCATGATTTAGCAATAATTTTATTTTCTTCACTAAATGGCTTTTTTTCTCATTCTAGCTTATTTTTATACTATTACATAATATTTAAATATTAAAAAACTTTCCACTTTCTCAATAAAAGGTATACTTCAGATATATGAATATGTATATAGTCTGTATATACACATATATGTACATATGTGTATATGTATAGACACAAACACACACACATAAAGTACACTACAGAATCTGCTTCTTTCTCCTAGCTTCCCTCTTCTGATTTCCCTCCCTTTCCTTACTTGCAATTTCACTCTGTTTCTATTCCCTTTTCTTCATAATTTCTCTGGTGAGGCTATAAGCATTGTGCTGCTATGATTAGCAGATCTAGTATTTCATCAGAGAATGCTGAAAAATTGGAGAAACTTAGTAAGTCAATCTGAGGGATGCAAATTATCTGAAAATATAAATTTATTTTAATCACATAAAGATGCTTAACGTACTTGCACTTTCCCTGGTAATGTTAGTTCTGTATTTAGCAACTTCTGTCCCCTTTCAAAAAGATCTGAATTCAAATCTGTCCTCAAACATTTTCTAGCTCAGACATCCTGCTCAAGTCTATGTTTCCCTCAGTTTTCTCATTTATAAAATTAGGATAGTAATTGCACCTACCTTCCAGAGTTGTGAAAAGGATTTGAATAATAATTGTAAATGACTTATTATGGTGCCTGGCACAATATAAGCACTATATAAATGTTAGCTATTATTAATTTTTTGCTACTTTGCTACCATCATTTTAGAACCAGAAAAGGCTGCATAAAAAATGAAAGCCATTTAATTTCTTTTTTTGTTTTGTAGATAGATAACCATTGTTAAAATATTCATCCGTAGGCAGTAAGCCTATTAGTTGCTGATGTACTTGTCAATTTTCATAAAATTACATTCTCAAAAAAATAGAATGGTTTGTTGTCCAAGTCGTATGTGAAGTCTTCCCCTTGTGACTGAACCTTCAGAGCTCTTACTATATTGCCTTGAGAATCTATGCTCTCCTACATGTCATAAAAGGGCATCACTGACAATTTTGAGGAGGCAGTACTTTAAAAAACAAATGAACAATAAAGTATGTTAAGGAATTAGAGAATTAGAGAATACAAAATATATAAATATTTGAATAATGCTTCATTAAAAAAACCTGATGAACCAATATTAAAATTGTATTGCTATCCTTTGAAAAGTTGTTTAGACATGGATAAGACAAACATTAAAGTCTGGCTATAAAAATGCTACTTTTCTTGTATCTGTGTTTTATAAATTTAAGTTCTTACTTTTCTGATATAGTACCCATTGTTTCCATGTCTTCACATTCTTAGGCATTTTTGGCCAACACAATGCAATAGACATTTATTAATGTGGCATTATATTAAAAACATAGTGCTTATTGCTAAGGATACAAAAAAGGGGAAAAATGACACAATTCCTATTGTGAGATTTATAACAGTGGCAAAAGTTGGTGAGTGTAAGGAAATATAATATGTACACAAACAAATATGCATACTATATTAACTATTATGATCAGGTCTATATTCAGAAAGACTCCTTTTTCTGTGTTCAAATCTCACCCCAGACACCTATTAGGTATGTGATCTTAGAGAGCACACTTACTCTGTTATTTCAGTTTCATCATATAAAAATGAGTTGGAGAAGAAAATGGCAAACTACCCCAATATTTTTATCAAGAAAATGCCAAATTAAGTCACAAAAATTGAGTCAGGCAGGACTGAAAGCAAAAACAAACCCAGTGAAAAATTAATAAATAATGAATATGTAAGCTAATAGAGGGGAAAATATAGTTATTAGTAAGAGGAAAGCATAGGTGTGAGCTATATTATCAAAAGGAAGATCACCAGGATGTGGGCATTTTTAATTTCCCACATCTTTAAATCTTTACAAAGTTTGATAATTTCTAAGTAGTTTTAAAAGGAATTCAGCAACATCAATGTGCCACTAACACTGTTCTTATACTTTTCTACCTTACCAAAACATTGCCCTTCTCCCCACCTATGTCCCTGATACTATCATTTATGCAACTTATTACTTCTAATTTATTCTAGATTCTTCTAAATTATTTTGTGGCATGTAGCCATGAATAGTTAGAAACACTGAATGCACCACCAATCTTCATCTCCAAAATTCAAACTGTTATTTTTTTCTCCTTAGCTTCATTCCACATGCATTCAGTCAGTTTCCAAATCTTGTCATTTCTACCTACATAACATTTCTGAAACCTAGGACTCTGCTGAAGAAATTTTTTGATTCAGAAATTCATTTATTGCCCATATTTAGGAAATGCAATGGATAAAAATATTAATGATATAAATTACATTTAAAGCATGACATGCTTGCATTTTCTCCCACCCATAGATCTTCTTAATATAATAACAACCCCTACTCTTACCCTACACTTTTTAAAAATTCTCATGTGGCTACTAGATTGTTTTAGACCTTAGAGGTTATATACCAGGAATCAGATACTTGACCCATAGTTGCATGTGGCACACAACAATCTTGAGTGTTCCTGAACTAGATTAAATTGTATTTATAAAAGAGCTGCCAAAACTAAAATACTATAAAGCATAGCTAATATTGTATTTTAAAACAAAGTTAATGTGCTGTCCCCAGAAAATCTTATGTATGAATTTGGTACTCATTTCTATTTGATTTTGAAACCACTGGCCTAGAATACTGTATTTTTTTTTCATCGGTGTACTGGAATCAACAATGTTCTAACTCTGATCAATCCTTAATTTAGGTTCCAAAGTATTTTTCCTCAAGTCCAGGATTAACATTCAGACTTCAGTGTATTCCAGACTTTCCATTCTTTGATTAAATATAAACTCCTATTTTGAACCTATCTATTGTTACTATTCTCACTATATTCTATAGTATGGCCAAACTGGATTTGCTTACATTCAGCAGTCCTGAAAATTTCTGTCTTTGCACTGACCATTCCCTTTTTCTTTAATGCATTTTCTTTTAACTTCCTAGAATCCCTCTCATCTTTATCAATCAAATCTCACCCTATCTGTTTTTTTTTCCCTATTCACCCAAATACTGCTGTCCTCCTCCTTTAGTTAAGTTGCACTTGACAACCTCCTACTTATTCTGCATTTATTGTTTATATATTAATACTGTGTGTATGTGTATGCATTCCCCCCAACCCACATATATACATACTGCCCAACCTATCAGAAAATAAGGCATTGAAAATGTGGGTTGTTCCATTTATTGTCTTTAAAGCCCCTGTAACTACCTTAGTGTTTGGCATACAGTATATCCTTAATTGTTTGCTGGTTGATTGACTGGGATATATAATGCTTTATAGCTATGAAGATCTTTTACAACAACCTTGTGAAATAGGAAATATCAATACAAAATTTCAGGAAGATCATATTATAGTCAACTTTTAAAAAACACTATTTATTAAGTACTTTATTAATCTTATATAATGTGAATTCCAGATATGATTTTCAAACTTGAAAATAATTAAGAAAGTCTATGAGCACTATTTATTAATATTTTATAGCACTACTGGGAGACATTGAAGACATTAAAATAAGCTATTAATATTATTCAGCATGATTATTATTAATATTATTTGTTAGATTTGCTTTTAAATGCTATTCATATATTTTATGAGGCAACATCAATTGTGGCAGTAGAATGTTTGATCCTACTTTTATATTCCACTTGAACATTGATCTGTGAGATAGCTGTTGCAGCAGTGTTAATCAATGCATAAAGCTAGCACCACGACCCCATAATTCACCAGGACAGAGACAAGAAATGGTGGATCCAGTGTTAATATGTGGTCGCACTCATCTGGATTGCAGTCAGTTTAATTTAACCAGAAGCTGAGAAGATCGTTTATCAAGATGGAATGTATTACTGTAATTCATCGCTGTGATTGTAGGGAAACAGCAATAGTATAGATGTGCAACAGTAACTCATAATGACATAACCTGACTTGTGTGGCTTTCATTTGTGTTATTTGTGGATATAGCAAACATCATCTCTGAAATTTTAGTAGATTCTTGACTATTCCAATAACAGACTTAGATATAACCCAAAGTAGATTAACTTAAAATAACCATTCATTACTTAGTGATATTTAAATAATGCATTGAAAATAATACTCCCTTAATTTTTACTCAGTGAATTAGTGAATTAATTGAGTGATTAAAGAAGCATACATTCATTCTCTTTTAAAATACTATTAATATATCATTTAAAACAATGATGGATTGATAATCAAAAAGTACAATGTATGGAGCTCAAGAACAAGAGAGAATGAGAGAACAAGAGAGTAAGAGTGAAAGCATCTAAGATTTCACTGAAGGAAAAACTTGATAAAGTCACAAGCTAAAATAATCAGAAGTTTATAGAATGGTAAGTTGGGTTTAGTTAACATACCCTAGTTTTTCTAAGGGTCAGCTTCTTCACAAAGTAGTTCTCTTCCTTCATAGTTTTCACAATGAAGCAAGTCTGGATACTTGCTTCTCCCCTCTTTTGAAGCTGGAGTAGAGAAATAAAAGAATTTGCTTTTCTTCCCTCATATAGATGTGGAATATTAAGTAATCCATCTCTACCGGTGAGGAGAATTTTATTCAAATTTCCTGGAATCTTAATTTATATTTGATTATTGGAGAAAAATTAAAATCAATCTTTAAAAAATGTGCTTTTGATTGACTCCTTAGGTGAAAATGGAACTTTAAAGATTTACAATCCATCAGTTAAACAGATTCAGTGACCTTTATATTATATGAATCTTAGTGATATACTATTACTATGATTTATTCATTCAAAGTAGCTTATTGTCTTTGTACATAGACTGTTCTCACCTTATTTAAATGGACCGTTCAAGCAACCTTTACATAAAGTACATTGAGATGTAGGGGACAGCAGACATATTGGAGCTGAACAAAGAGAGAGATTTGAGAGGATAGATGATATGTGGGGGTCTCAAAAAATTGCTTACTGAAAGGACTGATCAAAGATAGATATAAGAGAAAGAACAATTGGTTGGGAGGCAGGGGGCCAAAGGCTTCATCTCTCATAACTCATGCCAAGCTTCCAGTCTAGGTTTTGAGGGGTGGTGTCTTATTTCAAGTCCATTCTTTTTTTTTCTCTTAGAAGGATTTTTGAAAGTTTTTAAAAATCTTTTTATGGGGGCAGCTAGGTGGCGCAGTGGGTAGAGCACCAGCCCTGAAGTCAGGAGGACCTGAGTTCAAATCTGGTCTCAGACACTTAACATTCCCTAGCTGTGTGACCCTGGGCAAGTCACTTAACCCCAATTGCCTCAGCAAAAAGCAAAAAAAAAATCTTTTTATGGAATGGTAAGTGTATAGGAGGTAACCCCTGAGCCAAGGGGCAGGGTAGAAAAAAGATAGCACAGTAAAGATAATGCAGATTTTTTGTATTTTTTTGGAATGTTGATCATTTTTAGAATTCTATAATGTGAATTTATCATAAAGAAAGGACTATCTGAACTTTTGATAATAAAAGAAATTAGTTGTATTCACAAGGTTTGGCAAGCAACATATTATTTGAACCATATGACCTACTTATTATTCATTATTTTTGTTGCTATTTTCCATTCTCTTATTCAAAGAAGTTTCTCTTGTCACAAAGGGCATCCTCTTTTAAAAATAAGCCTGCCTTATAAACTGACTTATATTACTAATCAACTTCTTTGAGCAACCAAATTTTACCATCATTTTCCATATACCCTCATGACTGAAAGTATTTAAGGCCTTGACCAAGAAACATTGTGTATAGATCTCTGTTCTGTTATTGGAATTTCTCCTGGAGTTGTCAGGCAGTTAATATGTTATTGATTATTCTTTCATCCTTTCTGAAGCCACACTGGCTCCCAGATAAATGGCAATTTTCCACGTAAAGGATAAAACTAATAATGTGAAACTTGGAAAGAATCTTATTAGCAATGTGTGTGTGTGTGTGTGTGTGTGTGTGTGTGTGTGTGTGAGAGAGAGAGAGAGAGAGAGAGAGAGAGAGAGAGAGAGAGAGAGAGAGAGAGAGAGATTTTCTTGTGATTCTCAAAGCACAACTTATTTCCTCTTCTTTTATAGAGATGGACAATGGAGGCATATTTGAAGAATTGAAGGATAACTTCTTCTGGCCACATAACCTAGAAGATTTTTCAGAGAACTTTCTTTTGGATGAGTAATAAATCCCCTGCCTAATAAATCCAAGATGGAATAGAATCACCATCAGGAAGTTTTCCACATGAAAGGCAGTAGATAGAGATGGATTAATTTGAACCTGGGAATTTCAGGCTTCAGCACTTGTCTGTTGAAAAGACTATGGAGATGTTCAGGACATTTCTTCAGAATCGTTTCCTTATAATGAATCACTGTAGCTTCCATCATCACTAAATTCTTGAGGTGTACCCAGATTCTTGCCCGATAAATAGCCATCGTGGCATCATAAATGTGCTTTGGATTTCTACTATCAGTATAAAATTCATTTTCATCTTCTTACTGAGCCCCAAATTCTGTCTTTCCCTAACATTCCTTTGAACTTTACTTTTGATGAAGTTAAACACTGACTTTTTAGAGATAGATGAACCATCTTGTTGGTAAACCTTATAGAATTCTCCTTTTCCATTTTACAGCTTGTGAATTTTCCCAACATTTTTGTCAAGCTAGTTTTGATGTTTTTGAGTTCTCTCACCCAGAGGAGCAAATGCAATGCTTTACACCAAAAATGTCCACTCATTTTCTGCTCCACTGTTTCAAAAAATGTTCAGCTTTTGTTCCAACTTAGCATTATTCTTGCTCAAAATCTTCTACTCTGTTAGCAATAATTTTTCTGGTATTTCTCTGGCCTTCAAGGTGCCACTTTTTTTTGAATGACAATATATTTGGAAAGTATATTTCCATAATTAGTCCAGCATTGTGCACCACATATCATCTTCGTTACTTTTACATCCTTTCTGTTTCTTTTCTTTACAATGACATAGTCTATCAAATGCTAATGTTTGCTACAAGGGTACATCCATGAAGTTTTATTGTCTAGAACTATGTTGAAAACAGTATGGTGATAAGAAGTTTATGAGATAAAAATGTCTTTAATAATAGTGTTCCTTTTTTTCTGATTCTATTCCTTATTGCCATGAGTGTCTTCAGATCTTCATAAAATTTTTCTTTGACCTTATCAGCATTCATCTTGGTTGGAGCATACATACCAATTACAGTAGTGTAGTACACTTTCACGACTGGCAATCACATTGTTACAAACTAGTTGTTAATCCATTTTGGTAGTCATATACATTTGTTGATTTAATTGGCTTTGAATGTGAAACCTATGTCAGCTTTACAGAATTCCATGTCATAGTATCCACTCTACAAACATGTGCATCTAGCTGAAACTTTGATAAGCTGGCTTTCATTTGCCTACTTTGTTTCACTCAGGGCTCCCCTTTAGATGCAATACATGTTGAGTTCCCATTCAAAAGGAATTGTTCTGCTTTCAGGTTTGCTGGATTTCAAATTGTCCATGACTGTATGCATATTCAAGGATGGTGAGTGAAATCATCTTTGCAAACATTTTTGTACATTTGTGTTCTTTGACTACAGGATAATATCCCCACTTGCTATGATAAACAGACTAGGATTGGATGAAGCAGGTAATTTTTAGGGTATCTTTCCTAAACCTTTCATTGCACCAGAAGGTAAATAGCACAATAGAATGGTTCTTCAAAAAAGCTGTTCATAATGCTGAATGAAGTGAGTAGAACCAAGAGGAAATTGTTCACAGTAAAACAAGATTATGTGATGATCAACTATGATGGACTTGGGATTTTCTCAATAATGCAGTTATTCCAGGAATGTATTCCTGTTAGCAGTTATATAATGACAACTGCAATTTATCCTGTTTCAATATCTTGTTGTCACAAGATATTGACATAAGTAAAAAAAGGGTAAAATGGAATGGATAATGTCTTTTAATTCATATTTATATTGTAAATGAGGGCCCTCAGTTACACTCAAAGAGGTTCATTACTCTTGTAAAGTAATTTATTGGGGTATGGCTACTGCTTCTTGGAGCCACAGTTGAGAACTGGGTGAATCAGGTAAACACCAGATGTGGAAAACAGTCCCAAATTGACTCATCAGCCCTCACAGCAGAGGTACTAGTCTTCCCTGAAGTCACCCTACACACCTGAAATTTCATTATGAAATGATAATTAAATGAATGAGAGTTGATGAGATTACCAAGTAAAGTAATATATAGAGAGAAGAGAAGACAACCCAGATGGAACCCTAAGGGACATATGTAGTTAGAGAGGCAGAAGATCCAACAAAGGAGAAAGAGAAGAAGCAGGGAGAAATGAGAAAAATCTGGAGACTGATGCCTTGAAAAACTGACAGAAGAGAGAATCAATATAGAGGTAGTAATCAATAATGTCATAGGCTGCAGAGAAGTCAAGGAGGAGGAAAATTGAGAAAATGCAATCAGATTTGGTAAGCTCCAGATATTGTATTATGGAGCAGTTTTCTACTTCCTCAAAACTTTAGAAACATAAATATGGGAATTCTTTTATAATTACAGTTTTTTTTAATTTTTTTATTTAAGCTTTTTATGTGTATAACATATGTATGGGTAGTTGCCCAGCATTGATCTTTACAAAGCTTTCCATTACAACTTTTACCCCCAGTCCCCTCCCCTCCCCTAGATGGCAGGAAGTCCACTACATGTTAATAATGTTGAAATACTTGACAAGTTGTGCAAGAAAAATCCTATCTACAAAAAAAAAAAAA
>JAJPUD010011135.1:4713-18013 GCA_023553655.1 Myrmecobius fasciatus | reverse complement strand
ATCTTTCTTTTCCTCTCCTTCAATCAACCAAAAAGATCTTATAGGATCTTTACATGTTTAAAAATGTTTGTGGCAGCCCTTTTTGTAAAAGCAAGAATCTGAAAACTGAGTGGCTGCCCATCAATTGGAAAATGGCAGCATAAGCTATAGTATATGACTGTTATGGGATATTACTGTTCTATAAGAAATGATCATTGAGATGATTTCAGAAAGGCCTGGAGAGATTTACAAGAACTGATGCTAAGTGAAATGTGCAGAACCAAGAAATCATTGTATGCAGTAATAAGATTACTTGATCACCAATTTTGGCGGACATGGTTCTATTCAACAATATGATGATTGAGATCTGTTCCAATATCTTGTTATGAAGAGTGCCATCTACATCCAGAGAGAGGACTGTGGGAACTAAGTGTGAATCACAACATAACATTTTCACTCTTTTTATTGTTGTTTGCTTGCATTTTCTTTTCTTTCTCTTTTTTTTTTCCTTTTTTGATCTGATTTTTCTTATACAGAAAGGTAATGGTAAAATATATATGTTAAATCCAATTTACGCATATACATTTATACAATGTTTAACATAACTGCCATTTCTGGGAGGAAGTGGGAGGAAGAAGGGGAAATTGGAACACAAAGTTTTGCAAGAATCAATGCTAAGAAATATCCATGCCTAAGTTTTGAAAAGAAGCAACTTTAATAAAAAATTAATAAAAATACTTCAATGTATATTCAGAATTCATCAGTTTGCTGTCTGGAAATGTTATCTCCATCATGGGCACTTTGGAATCATCTTTGATCATTATTTTGAATAGGATAGCTAAGTTTGTTATTCTTACCATATAGTTATTAGTCCTAATTCTGCTCACTTCACTTTGCATTAATTCTTGTATGATTGTTTCATTTTCTCTAAAAGTGTCTTGCTCACTTTTTTATTGTATAATATTATTTCATCACACTCTTATACCACAACTTACTCAGCCATTCCACAAATTCTAATTCTTTGCCATCATAAAAATGTTGATATAAATATTTTTGTTATAAATATGTATATACATATAAAATGCATATGTTTTATATGTATATATAAAACATATGTAAACATAGGTGTATATATATATATGTGTGTGTGTGTGTGTGTGTGTATGTGTGTGTGTATCCTTTTTGTGTGTATCCTTTTTCTTTTGCTTTGATATCTTTTGGATACAGACTTAATACTGGTATTGCTGAGTCAAAGGACATATATAGATATGTTCCCATTTGGACATATCTCCAAATTGTTCTCTAACAATCACTGGACTAACTTACAATTCCACTAACAATGCATTAGGGTCCTAATTTTTCCTTATCATATCCAGTATTTGTCATTTTCCTTTTCTGACTTGTTAGTCAATTAAAAAAAAATTATGAGGTGGAACTTCTGACTTGTTTTAATTTGTACTTTTCTCATTAATAATAATTTAGAAGAAGAAGAAGAAGAAGAAGAAGAATTTTTTCAAGTGGCAATTTATGGCTTTGTTCTTCTGAATAAAGCATAACCAAAAACTAAAATGTAGATAGATCAGCTCCCAGGAAATACATGTAGGAAAATAATTTAAGCAAAAGTAATAGATTTATTTACGAAAACAAAGGTGGATTAAACAAAAGCAATGGTAACTTATGTGTTTAAGCTTCTTTATAATTTTTGTAAACAAATATAAATAAAATTCATATTTTGTAAACAAGTAATAATAAATCCCACAAAGAAAATGTGGTTCTAAATAACATGGCATTATTCTTCAATTGCACACCAATTGTTTTATGGCAAGTTTAACTTTATTTTGTGACTTTTATTACTAGTATGTTCCCATTGGATGATGAGTTATATTGCTACAGCAATATGGTAGACAGTCTCCTTGACTGAAATGGAACTCACTACACTAATAAAATAAAAGGACATCCCAGGACCCCCAAAATAAAATAATTATTTTATTATTGACAATTTTCCCCATAAAAGTATATTTTCAGATAATTTATATTGTTTTGCATTTTAACATTTTACTATTACTTTAACAAACATTTTTCTGAATTGCATTAAACATGTCATAAATTCCCATGTCACCTATAATGCATCACACTTGTACTACTACCCTCATTGTATCCCTTATGTATTTTTTATACAAATATCACATCTTTGAAATAAAATATTCCATCACTCTATATTCATTATAAGAACTACTTTGATTTTCTGCTCATGGCTGGATGACACTAATTTACATTCTAAATATCATACATCACTTAACATTAATTTCTCAAACTTGTTTGTTCTTTCCATTTTCTTTGAATACTAATTTCCTGAATCCAGTATCTCAAAATTCTCGGGCCTCTCTTGAACCTGAATTTTAGACCTCTTTTCAGGCTTCTTCTGATTCCTAAGAGAGAGTAACTTCTCTGTGTGTTGTCCTTTTTTTTAACATTCCTTTATTCTACAGATTATTGTCTGGTTCTTCATGGACCCATTTGGGATTTTCTTGGCAAGATTTAGGAGTGATTCATCATTTCTTTCTCTGGCTCATTTTGCAGATAAGAAAGCTGAAGGAAACAGGTTTGAATGACTTACCCTTGGTCTGAAGCCAGATTTTTTGATGCTAGATTTTTCTGATTCAACTACACACTATCCACTGCACCATGTTCATTACAGATTTTGGATACCTTATAATAATTGAAATTATTTTCTTCTACTCCCTCATACTCTAGCCCTTAATCTTTTGGTTGTTTGCCTAATGAATTCTGACCAAAGACAGACATTATTAATAATTTTTCATGACTAAAATTCTACATAGACTCTTTGCCCCCACCTACTAGATTTTCCATGGTCCAGATTAGTGACATAATTTTAACATAATTTAATATTTCTCGCTGATAAAGAACTATTATTCTCATGGGTAGACTGAGTTAATATAATAAAAATGACAATTCTATCTTAATTAATCTATTTATTTATTTATTTATTTATTTATTGCTGTATCAATTGAACTGCCAAAAATTGCACACACACAAACACACACACACACACACACACACACACACACAAACCCAATGATATTCATCTGGGAAACCAAAAGATAAAGAATATCATGGGAATTAATGGAAAAAAAGTGCAAAGTATGGTGGGTTATCTGTACCAGACCTAAACCTGTATTATAAAACAGCAGTCATCAAAAAAATTTTGTACTGTCTAGGAAACAGTGGTTAATCAGTGGAATACGTTAGGATTTGCAAGACACAATCTTCAAGAACTATAGTATACTGCTCCATAAAATTTAAGCTTATGAGATAAGACCTCACTGACAAAAATTGCTAGGAAGTCTGAAAAAATAGTATGGCAATACCTAGGCATAAACCATCATCTCACACCCTATACCAAGATAAGAAAAATGGGTTCATGATTTAGATATAAATGGTGATACTATAAGCAAAGAAGAAGAGCAAGGGATAGTTTAATTTTTGGATATTTGGATAAAGGAGAAATTTATTTTCAACCAAGATCTAGAAAGCATTGTATAATACAAAATGGATAATTTGGATTATATTAAATTAACAAAATTTTGCACAGACAAAATGAATGCCACCAACAATGGAAGAGGAGAAAATTCTGGAAGACAATTTTTCCACACTGTGTTCCTGATAAAATTTTTAAATATATATAATTTTTAAATACATAGAAAACTGAGTAAAATTTATAAAAAGACAAATCATTCCCCACCTGATAAATGGTAAAAGATATGAATAAGCAATTTTTAGATGAAGAATTAAGGCCACCTAATCTATAAATATATATAATGCTCTAAATCACTATTAATTACAGAAATGCAAATTAAAACAATGCTGAGGTACATCTCATATCTATCATATTGGCTTAGTTGACAAGAAAAGAAAATGTCAAATGTTGAAAAGGATGTGGGGGACGATTTCAGAGAGGTATGGAGAGACTTACATGAACTGATGCTGAGTGAAATGAGCAGAACCAGGAGATCATTATCCACAGCAACAACAATACTAGATGATGATCAATTCTGATGGACATGGCTCTCTTCAACAATGAGATGTTTCAAACCACTTCTAATTGTTCAGTGAAGAAAGCCATATACACCCAGAGAGAGGGATGTGAAATGTGGACCACAACATAACATTTTCATGCTCTCTATTGATGTTTGCTTGCATTGTGTTTCCTTTCTCTGATTTTTTTCTTGTAGATACGATTTCTCTTGCACAAAAGTGTGGAAATATGTATACATATATTCGATTTGTCAAGTATTTTAACATAATTAACATGTAGTGCATATCCTGCCATCTAGGGGAGGGGTGGGGAGTAGGAGAGAAAATTTGTAACAGAAAGCTTTGTAAGGGTTAATGTTGAAGAATTACCCATACCTATGTTTTGCAAATAAAAAGTTTTAATAAAAAATAAAATAAATAAAAAGCTATATGTTAACTCTTTCTATTCTACAATGTATATGAAAATGTTATTTTTTTGGTACTTGTAAAGGTCAGAATAAAACTTTTAAAAGAGAAAAAAAAGGATGTGGGGAAAACTGGGCACTAATACATTGTAAATGGAGTTGTGAATTGATATAGCCATTCTGGAAAACAATTTAGAATTATTTGCAAAGAACTATTAAACTGCATACTATGTTTTCCAGCAGTGGCATTACTGGATCAATGTCCCAACGAGATCATAAAAGAAGGAAAAGGATACACATGTGCAAAAATGTACAAGTTGTTTTTTGTGGTGGCAGGAAAATGGAAATTGAGTGGATGCCCATCTGTTTGGAGAAAAGCTGAATAAATTATTGCATATGAACGTAATGGAATACTATTTTTCTAAAAAATATCTGAGCAGGATAATTTCAGAAAAGCCTGGAAAGACTTACATGAACTGATGCTGAGTGAAGTGAGCAGAAACAGGAATATAATAAACACAATAACAACAATGTTGTGTAATGCAACGATAATAGATTTAACTCTTCTCAGCAATACAATGATCCAAGACAATTGAACTAGACTTTGGATGGAAAATAGCCTTTGTTTTCAGAGAAAAATTATGGAAACTAAATGCATATTGAAGCAAACTATTTTCCCATTTCTCTGTTTTGTTTCATCTTATTTTCTTATGTATTTTTCCCTTTTGTGATCATTTTTCTTTCACGTGACTCATGCAGAAATATGTCAGAAATGATTGTACATGTATAACATATCAGATTGCTTATTCTCTTGGGGAAAGGAAGAGAAGGAGAAAAAAGAGTAAGTTTTAAAATATCTTTAATTTATACATTGTGTCAATTTTAGACTATAAGCTTCTACCACTCTTCTAAAAGAACTATAGCAAAGAGATATTTTGTTCTTTTTATTTAATTTGTTAGAACATTACCTTTATAATTTTGTTGGCTCCACTTACTTCACTTCACATAAGTTCGTCAAAGCCTCTCTCACATCCCTTATTCAGTTTTTTCTTCATTTTTCATGCTTGTCATTTTTTACACAATAAGTTTAAAGCAGGACCCCACATATGGGCATCTACTTTGTTTTCAGTTGTTTGCTACAACAAAAATACTCTCAGAAAAATTTTGCTCCATCTAGAGCCTTTTTGATAAATTATTTCTTTCATATATTATTATAGCAGTATAATATTTAATAATAGAATTAATAATTTATTCTGGTTTATTAAATTAGCAGCATAATATTAATGTCAAAAGGATTAAATATTTTGCTTTGTTTAATTCCATATTGCTTTTGCAAAAGATTGTCCCTATTCATAGTTCTATCAACAATGTATTATTCTTTCAATAATGACTCCAAAATATTCAGTTTTCATCTTTTGTCATCTGTCTATTTAATGTTTTTGAAGAAAATTTGTGAATTAAAGGTTCAGAATCACCAAATTTTACACTTCTCTTAACCAAATCCTTTGGTACTTCCTTTGATGATGTTTCCTTATTTTATTTCTTCCCCTCATTATATCTCTAAGGAAACTAGTGAGAATAGAACCATTGTTCCATGGTCAAAATCATGCAAGGTCTCAGCAGTGATAAGGTTTTGGTGTTATTTTCTTCAGATTTTTCAATTTATCACAGTCTTCTAGGAGGTCTATGATCTTTTAGTTATCTCCATGAATCCTGTCATTTAAGATTAATGGCTTTTGCTGGGATAAAGATAATGTGTTCTTTTAACATTATTTGATTCCCTTTTTTCCAGATTATCCTTCACTTGAGTATATTTGTATTCCTCCATTAACTAATATTTCTCCTCCTTTTGAAAAAATGTCACTGAAGATTCAACTTTTCTTTTTTCTTCCCCTGCTAATTATTTTTTTACCTTGAAGGTCATAAATATTTGGTTAATATTTTTCTTATTCTATCTTTTAGATATTTAATATTCATGTTTCTTTCTAGGTTTAAATATTGAAATTAATTGTTGACTCATCAGCTTGTGCTCTAATTTTCCACTGAATTATAGTCACCTTGAAATATTTTCATATTTTATCATTTTTTCTTATATTCCCGTTTCTCTCATTTCAGACTACTCCTTTTATTATGGATATATCATAAAAGTTGAAGCAAACCTAATTCAACTCTCTCTTATATTGGTAAATTTACTTTCTACTTAAGCTTATTCCTTCTACAAGTAGTTACTGGAATTTCAGAATTTTTTGGATTCCTATCTCCTTTCTTTTAGGTCAATAATAGGCTCAGATTATGCTTTTACTAGGCCTTGCTATTCTTTATTTGGCCAGTAAGATTTGTTTCAAGGACCAAGGAGATTTTGGATTTTGCATAGAACCTCTGAAGTTTTCAGGTCCTCTGGAGTAAGTATAGCCTCAAACCAAAATACGTTCTATTTACTTCCTATTCTTCTTAGCCTCTTTAAATGGCTTGGAAGATTGATTGTCTACTCCATATTATAATAAGGAAGGGCATAAAGACACTGTGTGGAGGCTAGTAGATTCTTTGAAGAATTGGTTACTCTGAACGAATCCCAAAATGCAAGACTTTGGATCATTTTGGACACCTGAATAACAGGGGAAGGGAACCTTGAATTAGTGAGTTGAGAATTATCATAATCTATTGTTGATTTATAAAATGGATGCAGCTGTAATTGTTCTGCTTCTGTCACCCAGCTTTTTACTTTTCTTTTGTAATATTTTGTTTTTAACAGTGCACACTATTGAAAATATATTCTTCCATCTTGTAAGTAACTTGATCCTTAAGTTACAACTAGTTTCTTAATGTTTTGTTTTTGTTTTTGTTTTTTACTGGGTAAATACATTACAACATAATAAGGTAGATTTAGAATCAGAAAATCCAGAATTGAATCCTAACTCTATCATTAACCTTCAGCTATTAAGTTAGTCATTCATGTCAGAGTATTCAAAGTTGTTAAATGAGGGAGTAGGAATAGTTGATAACTAAGTTTTCTCCAAGCTCTACATCTTAGGATCTTTTAAATAAAAGTATCAAAGTTACAATGGAGCCTTTAAACTATAGAAATCCTAACTTATACAGTTATTGATATGTAAATGAATGCGTCAGTACTGGATGCATACTAATTGATTTGGTCTACAGAAGGCTGAAGATAGATATTTCATTAAAAAGTGAAGAAAACCTCTGTTCAAAGAATGTTTGGTAACTTGCTCTCAATTAAATCATTTTAGTGGATGGTGATTACATAGTGAAAAAAAGGGAAGAAAAAACCCTCAATTACTTTATCTAACTAAACTTGCTTTTGAACCAATTTTGAGAATGCCATTTTAAAGAAAAAATATGAATATTTGACTAATTTTTCAAAGCATTAACTCCACAGTCACTTATCTCCCACTGAGAATAATTATAGATAATATTAACTCTACATAAAAATGTACACCAAAGAAGCTAGAGTCTGGGAAGAGATATTTTTTTTTAAGCTGTGGGTGTAATTGAATAAAAATATGTGATCTGATTCTAATGTCAAGACCAAGTATTAGAGCACCTTAAGAAATGTTTGAACAGTAATTTTTCCTGCAATTAAATATTATTTTCTCTACATATTATCACCCTCTATAAAAATTAAGTGTGATCACAACTTTATTTATTTATTTCAAAAATAATTCTTGGAACAAATTCTAATGGTAATAATTTTTAGTGTTAAAATGCATTTTGAATTTTCTTAAATGATATTAAAAGTGACCTACATCACTACCCTTTACATGTTATAGACAAATTATTAATTGAATGCACACATATATCCATATGCCTATATATATTTGTATATGCAGATGTGTAATGTATTTGTATATAGACACATATTTGTAAATATGTAAGCATATACATATAAACACATGTATGTATATAGATATATACATTACAATGTATGTATTTATTTGAAATATACATGAGTACATAAATTTGTATATGTGCATATATCTACATATTCGTATATAAACACATTAGGATTTATTCAGACAGATTTCATCAAAGCTAGAGCAAAAGGTTTCAAAGTCTAAATGAATCTTGTGATTTGGAATCCCAGGGAAACTGTTCTCTATATACCTTGAAAAATGATTGTGTCTATCATGATTAACATAAATCCCTGGAACCTTAGCTTCTTATCATGATGAAAATTTTCAAACTCTTCTGTGGGGGAGAGAAAGAGAAGAAAAGAGAGAAAGAGAAGAAAGAAGGAAAGAAAAGAGGGAAAAACAGAAGGACAGAGAGAGGTAAAAGAGAATGAACAATTAGAGGAGCAGGAATAAAGTGAGAGAGAGGAAGAGAGAAGAGAATGAACAATTAAAGAGAAAAAAAGTTTATGCAGACATAAATACACATTCATGTAGAATCAAAGAAATAAATGTTTAAATTTTCATTTTCAAAAAAAATTCATTTCAAAAAATATGTTAACGCATCACTTTTGAGTGATAGAAAATTAACTTCCTTCAACTTTACCAATTTTTGTTTTCTGAGTCACATGGCTAATTGATTTTAAGACTATTTTTAAAAATTTTACTCATGTTTCTGATTTTTGTTTGATGTAAGCATATAAACAATCCTAAGTAATGAATAACTACATATCAATTTCATAAACGCAAAGGTGAAATGGAGAACAGCAGCAATGAGCTGGAAATAAGAATTTAAGCAGGCCATTCATTCCAATATCTATTTAAAAAAATAGTTTTTTTTCTGATAAGGAGTTCTATGAAACATAAAGGAAGAATCCCTAAAAGTAATATTAAGAAAGTTGAAATGAAGGTAATCACTTACATTTCTAGGAAAAATCTAAATCAGAAGGTGAGCAGTAATGGAAAATGTATGAAAATAGACCAAGACAAGTGGGGCTTTGTTTTGAGTTGCTGAGGAGGAGAAAAATGTGAATCATGAAGATTAATGGAAATATCAATGAAAAGTGGGGAAACCCTCAATTTAAACTGTTATACTTTGTCTAAAAGTTACATATGATTGATACATATACACACACTCTGTGTGTTTGTAGTAGATGACAAATTTATACAAATTCATAAATGCATTTATTTAAATCTGCTTAGCATCATATATATTCTGATCCAATATATTGGAATTATTGTTTTTAAGTATTGAAGGGAATGTGGGAAAACTGGGACACTAAGTTGTTGATGGAATAGGGAAGTAATGCTAGCATTATGAAGAGAATTTAGAATTATGCTTAAAGATTTATAAAACTATGTATACTGATCAATAATATCAAGGGAATTAATGAAAAAAAAAGGTAAAGCATGGTGGCTTAGCAGTACCAAACCTAAAATTTTATTATAAAGCAGCAGTCATCAAAGCAATTTGGTACTGGCTAATAAATAGTCTGGTGAATCAGTGGATACATGACACAATAATCAAAGGCTAGAGTAATCTAATATTTGACAAACCATCAAACTCCAGCTTCTGGAAGAACAACTTACTATTTGATAAAAGTTGTTGGGAAAACTGGAAAATAATATGTCACAAACTACATCTCACACCCCATACCAAAATAAGATTAAAATTATTACATGATTTCTGCATAAAGGATGAAACCATAAGCAAATTAGGAGAACAAGAGATAACTTGCCTATCAGATCTTTGGAAAAGGGAGGAATTTATAATCAAATAAGAATGTGAGAACATTATGAAAGGCAAAATGGACATCTTTGAATATATTAAATTAAAAGAAAATTTCACAAACAAAACCAACAGAAACAAGATTAAAATAGAAGTACAACCCTGGGGAAAAGTCTTTACACTCTTCCTGGTAAAGCTCTCATTTTTAAAATATATAAAGAACTGTATCAAATTTATAGGAATAAAAGTCATTCCCCTATTCATAAATGGTCAAAGGATATAAACAGATAGTCTTCAGATGAAAAAATTAAAGCCAGCTATAGTCATGTGAAAAAATGCTCTGAAATAGCATTGATTAGAGAAATGAAAATTAAAACAACTCTGAGGAACCACCCTATACCTCTCAGATTGGCTAAGTTGAGAGGAAAAGATAATAATAAATGTTGGAGGGGATGTGGGAAAACTGGGACACTAATGCATTGTTAGTAGAGTTATGAAGTGCCTCTGCTGGGTCTGTATCCCAAAGAAATCATAAAGAAGGGAAATGGACCCACATGTACAAAAATGTTTGTAGTAACTCTTTTTGGGGTAGCAAAGGATTGGAAAATGAGCAGATGTGCATCAATTCAGGAATGGCTATACAAGTTGTGATATATGAAGATAATGAAATATTATTTTCTGTTAAAATGATAAACAAACTGATTTTAGAAAGGCTTGGAAAGATTTATAGTAACTGATGTTACGTGAAACAAGCAAAACCAGAAATACATTGTACACAGAAATACATAACAACAGGAATGTGTAATGATAAACTATGAGAGACTTGCTTATTTTCAGTGGTTCAGATTGAATGCTGATTAACATAAGCTATGTTCATTTTTTTATCTTTTTCTACAATAGTTTTTTTTTTCCTTTTGCTCTGATTATTCTCTTCCAACATGATTTATAAAGCAATATAAATTAAAATATATATGATTAAAATAAAACTTGTGTAGCCTTTAATTTAACAATACCACTGCTACATCCATATTGCAAAAACATCATAAAAAGGGGAAAGTACCTTTTTATACATTTTTTTATAACAGCTCCGTTTTTGATGACTAAGAATTAGTAGTTAAAAGGATGCCCATCAATTTGGTAATGACAAAACAGACTATAGTATATGGTTCTGGTGGAATATCATTGTGATATAAGAAATGGCAAGCAGGATTATTTCAGAAAAATCTGGAAAGTGAAATGATCAGAGTCAGGAGAACATTGTGTAGAGTAACAGTAACACTATATGATGAGGAACGATGAATGACATCTATTCTAAGCAATATAATCATCCAAAATAAGACATATTAATCATGATTAATATGGAAATATTTTACATGATTGCACATGTAAAAACTATACTATATTGATTAATGTTGTGGGGGAAGGAGGAGGAAGGATAGAACTTAATATTCAAAACATTTGTTAAAAATGTTTAAAAATTGTTTCTAACATATAGAAAACAATACATACGTAAAAGGAAAGTATTCTGTTTTGATGATTAAATTTATATTTAGAATGAAATTTAACTAAAACATGAAAACTATATAGTAGTAGCTACAGAATTTTAGTAAATATGTGATACATATATGTATATATACATATATACAGAAATATATATGTGATATTGTTCATCCTTTGTTCTTAAAGAAGACCAGTGGCATCATAAGCTTCTTGTCTTGACCTGCATGTGAATTAATGCAGAGCTGTTCAGAATGGTCAGCCTTACACTCTCCTACAGTCATTAAAATCTGGGGGAAGAAAATTTTTTAGAAGATTGGCAATATCCTGGGATGAAGAGGGTGATCTTGGCCTTTCAAAATTAATGTTTTTCCTTGGTCTCTGTCTGACTCAATGCCTATTTGCTAAGAGTTAAATAAGAATTGAGACTTTACCATCATAAAACTATAAATCTAAAAGGTGATAATCATCAAAATTTCTCATTGGAGCAGAAGACAATGATTATTTACACTCTTTCTAAACCAGCAAAACTAAACAATGAATCACAGAGGCTGGGACTGAGGATTATTATTGCCTAGTCTATGAAAGCCAGAGTGAGCTGAGTTTAAAGGAATACTCAAATAGCCACAATATGCTGAGCTTTTTAAAAGTCTGTTTTTTTTTCCTAGCAATACTTTGAGTAATTCATAAAAGAAAACCACAAAGAAGAAAAAAGAAATTATCTCAAATTTTTGGGAAAAAAATTTAAAATTTCATGCTAATGGCACATCTTTTTTTACTATGACTATCTTTTTCTAGTTAAAAATGGTTGAAGTTAACATTAGGCAGAAGGTAGAGATAAGGAATATAATAGTACTACAAGAAAGCTTAAAATTTTCTGGAAAAACAGGGAAAATTACAAAAACTATAATCTGCCAATACAGAGCATCTCTTATATTGATTTCTTTTTTCCCCTACTCATTTAATATTTAGTATTATCCTAATTAAATGTAAAACTCATTATTAACATTTGCTGTTAAAATTTTGAGCTCTAAATTCTCTTCCTTACTTCCCACCCTTCTCATTCAGAAGGGAAGCAATTGATACAGGTTGTACATATATGTCATGTAAAACATAATCTCAATTAGTGAAAAAGAAAACAGAGCAAAAAAGAAAAAAATGGGAAAAAGTATGCTTACATCTGTATTCAGACACTATCAGTTATTTCTCTGGGGTCATATAGTATTTTTCATATTAGGTCCTTTAGAGTTGTTTTGGATTATTGGATACCAAAGTGTATATATGAATTTGTAGCTACTGGGCATAATTCCAAAATTCACTTCAGAATGTTTGTATCAGTTCACAACTCCAGCAACCTTATATTTATTTCTCAATTTTTCCACATCCCCTCCAATATTGTTATTTTTCTTATCTATCCTATTAGGCAATCTGAAAGGTATGTAATGATACCTCAAAGTGGTTGTTTTCCCCAATTAATAAATTTTTTTTCATAACATTTTAATATTTAATTTAACTAAGTCCCTGTATTTCTCTTTTACCCTCTGTTTCCATAATATCAAGGCAATTTTCCTTGATAATTCCTTGAAAGATGATGTTTGTCCTCTTTTTTATCATAGTTTTCAAATAATCCAATAATTTTTAAATTCTCTATCCTTGATCTATTTTTTCCATGTCAGTTGTTTTTCCAACGACGTATTTAACACTCTCTTCTGCTTTTTTTATTCTTT
>JAJPUD010011134.1:0-56383 GCA_023553655.1 Myrmecobius fasciatus | reverse complement strand
CATCCCTCTCTCTGGGTGTATATGGCTTTCTTCAGTGAACAATTGGAGGTGGTTTGAAACATTTCATTGTTGAAGAGAGCCATGTCCATCAGAATTGATCGTCATATAGTACTGTTGTTGCCGTGTATAATGATCTCCTGGTTCTGCTCATTTCACTCAGCATCAGTTCATGTAAGTCTCTCCAGGCCTCTCTGAAATCATCTTGCTGGTCATTTCTTACAGAACAATAATATTCCATAACATTCATATACCATAATTTATTCAGCCATTCTCCAATTGAAGGGCATCTATTCAATTTCCAGTTTCTAGCCACTACAAAAAGGGCTGCCACAAACATTCTTGCACATGTGGGGCCTTTTCCTTCCTTTATGATTTCTTTGGGATATAAGCCCAATAGAAATGCTGCTGGGTCAAAGGGTATGCACAGTTTGATAACTTTTTGAGCATAGCTCCAAATTGTTCTCCAGAATGGCTGTATCCGTTCACAGCTCCACCAACAATGCATCAGTGTCCCAGCCCTCCCACAACCCCTCCAACATTCATCATTAACTTTTCCTGTCATTTTAGCCAATCTGACAGGTGTGAAGTGGTATCTCAGGGTTGTCTTGATTTGCATTTCTCTGATCAATAGTGATTTGGAGCACCTTTTCATATGACTATAAATAGTTTTAATTTCATCCTCTGAAAATTGTCTGTTCATATCCTTTGACCATTTATTGATTGGAGAATGGCTTGAATTTTTATAAATATGAGACAATTCTCTATATATTTTAGAGATGAGACCTTTATATGATGATCAATTCTGATGGACATGGCTCTTTTCAACAATGAGATGATTCAGATCAGTCTTGTGATGAAGAGAGTCATCTGCACCCAGAATGAGGCCAGTGGGAACTGAATATGGACCACAACATAGTCTTTTTCACTCTTTTTATTGTTGTTTGCTTGTATTTTGTTTTCTTTCTTTCTTTTTCCTTTTTGATCTATTTTTTTCTTGTGCAGCATGATAACTGTGGAAATATGTATAGAAGAATTGTACATGTTTAACATATATTGGATCATTTGCCATCTAGGGGAAGGGGTTGGGGGAAAGAAGGGAAAAAATTAGAACACAAGGTTTTTTAAGGGTGAATGTTGAAAATTATCCATGTATATATTTTGAAAATAAAAAGCTTTAATTAAAAAAAAAAAGAAAATCATGTCCGATTTTAAGTCCTAGGTCTACTATTTACTAGCTATGAGGCTATGAGAAAGTATAGATCTCAACCCTTCTAATCCTGTAATTCATGTAGATGTTTTTCTATAAAGTCTCCATGTAGGATCTAGGCAAGGGTGGGGAACCTTTTTTTTGCCAAGGGCCATTTGGATATTTATATCATCATTCATGGGGCATTCAAAATGATCAACTTTTAGAACTCAAGCAGTGGAAGATTGTTATACCTAGTTTTCAGCTCATCACCACCTGCAGTTGCCTTAGTAAATGATTTTGTGGGCCTTATATGGCCCGTGAGGCAGATGTTGCCCACCCCTGACGTAGGCAATGCCTAGAGGGCTTTAAATGGATATTTTATTTTTTTTATTATTAATACTTTTTATTTGCAAAACATATGTATGTGTAATTACTAAACATTAACCCTTACAAAGCTTTCTGTTACAAATTTTCCCCCCTACTCCCCACCCCTCCCCTAGATAGCAGGATATCCACTACATGATAATTATGTTAGAATACTTAAGTCGAATATATGTATAGTTATTGCCACATATCATTTTTTTGTTCAGGAGAAATTGTATCTATAAGAGAGAATAATCCGATAAAGGAAATAAAATGCAAGCAAACCTCAATAGAGAACATGAAAATGTTATGTTGTGGTCCACATTTCACATCCCTCACTCTGAGTGTATGTGGCCTTCTTCACTGCACAATTGTAATTGGTTTGAAGCATTTCATTGTTGAAGAGAGTCATGTCCATTAGAACTGATCCTCATATAGTATTGTTGTTGCCGTGTACAACGATCTCATGGTTCTGCTCATCTCACTCAGCATCAGTTCATGCAAGTCTCTCCAGGCCTCTCTGAAATCGTCCTGTTGGTCGTTTCTTATGGAACAATAATATTCCATAATATTCATATGCCATAATTTGTTCAGCCATTCTCCAATTGATGGGCATCTACTCAGTTTCCAGTTTCTAGCCACCACAAAAAGAGCTGCCACAAACATTCTTGCACATGTGGGGTCCTTTCCTTCTTTTATGATTTCTTTGGGATATAAGCCCAATAGAAACACTGCTGGGTCAAAAGGTATGCACAGTTTGATAACTTTTTGAGCATAGCTCCAAATTGCTCTCCAGAATGGTTGGATCCGTTCACAGCTCCACCAACAATGCATCAGTGTCCCAGTCTTCCCACATCCCCTCCAACATTCATCGTTATCTTTTCTTGTCATTTTAGCCAATCTGACAGGTGTGTAGTGGTACCTCAGAGTTGTCTTTATTTGCATTTCTCTGATCAATAGTGATTTGGAGCACCTTTTCATATGATTATAAATAGTTTTAATTTCATCATCTGAAAATTGTCTGTTCATATTCTTTGACCATTTATCAATTGGAGAATGGATTGAATTTTTATAAATGTGAGACAATTCTCTATATATCTTAGAGATGAGACCTTTATCAGAACCACTAAATGTAAAGATTATTTCCCAATTTGATGCTTCCCTCCTAATCTTGTCTGCATTAGTGTTGTTAGTACAGAAACTTTTTAACTTAATATAATCAAAATTATCTATCTGGTGTTCAATTAAGAGTTCCAGATCTTCCCTGGACATAAATTTATTCCATCTCCACAGGTCTGGAAGGTAAACTATCCCATGTTCCTCTAATTTGGTTATAACATCACTCTTTACATCTAGATCATGAACCCATTTAGATCTTATCTTGGTGTGCGGTGTTAGGTGTGGGTCCAGCCTTAGTTTCTTCCACACTAGTTTCCAATTATCCCAGCAGTTTTTGCTGAATAGTGAGTACTTATCCCAAAAGCTGGGGTCTTTGGGTTTATCAAACACTAAATTGCTAACGTTATTACCTAGCTTGTCCTGATATCCTATTCTATGACACTGATCGACTGCTCTATTTCTCAGCCAGTACCTGGATCTTTTATTTTTAATTAAAGTTTTTTATTTTTAAAACATATACACAGAGAATTTTCAACATTCCTTCTCATAAAACCTTGTGTTTCAATTTTTCCCCTTTCCCCAGATGGCAAGTAATTCAATATGTTAAACATGTGCAATTCTTTTATGCATATTTCCACAGATAGCATGCTGTACAAGAAAAAATCAAATCAAAAAGGAAAAAAAGGAGAAAGAAAACAAAATGCAAACAAACAATAACAACAAAAGTGAAAATGCTATGTTGTGGTCCACACTCAGTTCCCACAGTCCTCTCTCTGGGTGCAGATGGCTCTCTTCATCACAAGACCATTGGAATTGACCTGCAGCATCTCACTGTTGAAAAGAGCCATGTCCATCAGAATTGATCATCGTATAATCTTGTTGCTATGTAGAATGATGTCCTGATTCTTCATTTAGCATCAGTTCATGTAAGTCTCTCCAGGCCTCTCTGAAATCATCCTGCTGATCATTTCTTATAGGACAATAATATTCCATAACATCCATATACCATAACATATTCAACTACTCTTCAACTGATGGGCATCCACTCAATTTCTAGTTTCTTGTCACTACAAAAAGGGCTGTTACAAACATTTTGCACAATATTTTTTCCCTTTCCCACCTTTATGATTTCTTTGAAATACAGGCCCAGTAGAGACACCACTAAATGTATGAATCAGTTCACAATTCCACCAACAATGTATTAGTATTCCAGTTTTCCCACATCCCCTCCAACATTTGTCATTATCTTTTTCTGTCATTTTAGCCAATCTGAGGAGTGTGTAGTGGTATCTCAGAGTTGTTTTAATTTGCACTTCTCTGATCAATAGTAATTTAGAGGACCTTTTCATATGACTAGAAATGGTTTCATTTTCTTCATCTGAAAATTGTCTGATCATATCCTTTGACCATTTACCAATTGGAGAATGGCTTGAATTCTTATAAATTTGAGTCAATTCTCTATATGTTTTAGAAATGAGACTTTTATCAGAATCTTTGAATGTAAAATTTCCCCCCAATTTATTGCTTCCCTTCTAATCTTGTCTGCATTAGTTTTGTTTGTACAAAAACTTATTAACTTAATATAATCAAAATTATTCATTTTGCATTTCATAAGATATTCTGATTCTTCTTTGGCCACAAATTGCTTCCTTTTCCACAGATCTGAGAGGTAAACTATCCTTTGTTTTTCTAATTTGCTTATAATATCACTCTTTTTTGAGTAATTATTAATTTATTATAGTCACTTTAGATATAGTAAAGATTAGGGAAGTAAAACAAATCATTTTTGAGACTAGCTAATTATACATTGGTATTATTCTGATTTCTTTGACTCTTTCATCAAAAAGATGAATGCTGAGTCATATCTTCTTGGTCTTTATTAAGACCAAATTTTATAGCTTTAAATAATCAAGCAAAATTATTCCATTGGAAGAATAGTTACCTTTATGATTTATCAATGAGGTAAACATATTCAAAAATACATGGCACAAAGTGAGTGCTAGTACTGGTCATCTGTGAGAGCCTTTAGGTTAGATGAAGCAAATATCTTGCCTCTTTTTAAAATTTCTTTTTATTAATTAAAGCTTATTTTCAAAACATATGCATGGGGCAGCTAGGTGGCGCAGTGGATAGAGCACCAGCCCTGAAGTCAGGAGGATTTGAGTTTAAATCTGGTCTCAGACACTTAACACATCCTAGCTCTGTGATCCTGGGCAAGTCACTTAACCCCAATTGCCTCAACAACAACAAAAAAAATGCATGGATAATTTTTCAACATTGACCCTTGCAAAACCTTGTGTTCCAAATTTCCCCTCCCTTTTCCCCATTTCCCTTCTCTAGATGGCAAATAATCCAATATATGTTAAACATGTTAAAATATATATCATTCTTTTTTTTTTTTTGCTTTTTGCTGAGGCAATTGGGGTTAAATGCCCAGGGTCACACAGCTAAGAAGTGTCTGAGACCAGATTTGAACTCAGGTCCTCCTGACTTCAGGGCTGGTGCTCTATCCACTCTACCACCTAGTTGCCCCTATATATCATTCTTTATGTCTAAATCATGAACCCATTTTGACCTTATCTTGGTATGCTGTGCTAGGTGTAGGTCAATGCCTAGTTTCTACCATACTAATTTACAATTTTCCTAGCAATTTTTGTCAAACAGTGAGTTCTTATCCCAGAAGCTGGGGTTTTAGGGTTTATCAAACACTAGATTACTATAGTCATTTATTACTATGTTTTGTGAACCTAATCTACACCATAGGTCAACTACTCTATTTCTTAGCCATTACCAAATGGTTTTGATGACTACTGCTTTATAATATAATTTTAGGTCTGATACAGCTAGGCCTCCTTGATTTGCATTTTTTTTCATTAATTCCCTTGAAATGCTTGATATTTTTTCTTCCACTTAAATTTTGTTATTTTTTTTCTAGCTCTGTAAGATAATTTCTTGGGAGTTTGATTGGTGTGGCACTGGATAAGTAGATTAATTTAGGTAGTATTGTCATTTTGTTATATTAGCTGGGCACTTTATATTTTTCCACTTGATTATATCTGATTTTATTTGTGTGGAAAGTGTTTTGTAACTGTGTTCATATAGTTTCTGACTTTGCCTTGGGGTAGACTCCCAAATGTTTTATATTATCTACAGTTATTTTAAATGGATTTTTTCTTTGTATCTCAAGCTGCTGAACTTTGTTGGTAACATATAAAAATGCTGATGATTTATGTGGATTTATTTTGTATCCTGCAACTTTGCTAAAGTTGTGAATTGTTTCTAATAGTTTTTTTTAGTTGATTCTCTAAGTATACCATCTTATCATCTGCAAAAAGTGATAATTTGTTTTTTTCATTATCTACTCTAAATTCTTTAATCTCTTTTTCTTCTCTTATTGCCAAAGCTAACATTTGTAATGCAATATTGAATAGTAATGGTGATAGTGGGCAATCTTGTTTCACCTCTGATCTTATTGGGAATGGTTCTATGATGTTTGATGATGGCTTTAACTATTATCTGGATCTTTTAATGTTGCATTTATGTATAATAGGGGACTGGCACAAGCACAATGCTTTTGATACTTTTCTCCACATGGAAAAGTCTGGGGAGCCTGCTTCTGGGAATGCCATAATATGTGATAGAAGTGCCACAGAAAGACTACGATGTATACACATACATTAGACAATGAGTTATGGCTTTCTAACCTCATGGTGGACAGCACCCTCCTAGTTTGGAACTAGAAATGGGGTATCTTCAAAAAGGTCTCAATCAGCCTCAGCCTTTTTCTTTTAGTGAATTTCTGCTTTTGGTTTAATTGCTTTGCTGACAATCTCCAGAAAGACACAATGTTATCAAATTTCTTAGGTACTCTCTCTTCTGAGGTCACGTAGCCCCATGAATATGGATCTTGGGTCTTTTCCTCCCTCACCTACATCCTCTTTTGTTTAAGATGGACTTTAATCTGGAGGGTCTGACTTGTGAGTTTCAGAAGGTGGTGAGAATAAGCCTCTTAGAATCTTGGAGTCTAGCAATCAAGTTCATTTTTTTCAGACAGCTCAGCATCAATGTTTCAAGGAGTGAAGAGTGTCCTGACCTTTGTGACCCCTGCCCAGCAGTAGCTAAGGTGAGGAATTATCTGGCATTAATTTTTGGACATGAACTTGGAAGGAGCAATTCTATGTACAAACCATGCTAAGTTTAACTCCATATCTCCACAAACTAAGGCAGTATAGGGGAAGGTATACCCCAAAGTATTAAGGAAAAAGGTTTGTACTTTTGTTGTTACTGTATATTATAAGTAAACATCTATCTGACAAAATATCAAGTACTCGAGTGCTAGTCACTGTTGACTAACTGTGGAGGGAACACAATTAGCAGGAGTTTAAACAGTATTCATTACCAACCCCATTTCCTCAGAGTATCTTTTGGAACCCTGAGGGTAACTGGCCTTGATCTGGGTGAGGTCAGAGAATCTCTCATAATAATGCAATACTAACGCTACACTTACTATGTCCTCAATCATCCCTTGCCCTCACCACAACTGGCCTACCTCTTACTCCTTAAAGCTATTTTTTTTTGCCTCTCCTTATATTAAATCATTGCTAGTAATAATTCTACAGATTATAACACTTCTTTCCATAGTCCTTTTGGCTACTAGAAATTTTGATTCTTCTTAAAAAGTGCCATTTTATGATATTCTCAACCACAGCACATCAACGTTGACATAAAAAATCATGGACTTTTGCATCATGGAGCAAGCTGGGATCCCTGAAAGCAGTGCTCTCTTTCCCAAATGTAATCAAATCTCACTGTTGAGTCAATTCTGTGCTTACCTCATTGCCCAAATGCAGTGTTTGGTTAAGATACGTGTAGTCACAAATTAACTTAATGATTTGTCCATCCAAGTGTCTGTTATGATATGGGTAATACATATTCCTGTGAAAATTACTAGGCTAATCTCTTTTGAATGTCTGGATATACCAAAGAGAACCTGCAATATTAATACAATTTGTACAATATTAACAGCTAACAAGAACATCTAGAGGACCTCACCATTATATATAATCTCCTATCTAGATTTTGTGCAGGATATCCTTTATGACAGTAGTGAAGATGTTTGGCAAGTTTTATCTCTGTTTTGTTTCACTTGATAATTAGATAATTGTGGGATAAAGATATTTGTGTGGTGGCATCTATCAAGGAATCTTGTATGAATCAATCTGTAGTCAACTGTGAAGTCAATCTGTGAAGATATATTTTTATAATAATAGTTTTTTAAAATTTAAAAAAAATACATCCAAAGATAGTTTTCAACATTCCCCCTTATAAAATCTTGTGTTCCAGTTTTCCCCTTCCCTTCTCCCCTCCCCTCTCCCTACACAGCAAGTAATCCAATATAGATTAAATATGTGCAATTCTTCTAAACATATTTCCACATTTATCATGCTATGCAAGAAAAATCAGATCAAAACGGAAAAAAAAATGAGAAAGAAAAAACCAAGCAAACAAACAACAACAAAGTTGAAAATACTCTGCTGTGATGCACATTCAGTCTCCATGGTCCTCTCTCTAGATGTGGATTGCTTTTTCTATCATGTCTATTAAAATTGCCTTGAATCACTTCATTATTGAAAAGAGCTAAATCTATCACAATTGATTATCACATAATCTTGTTGCTGTGTACAATGTTCTCTAGGTTCTACTCACTTGTAAAGATATATTTTGCCCTAAAGAATTGTTAGCAAAAACCTGTTTCCCACCTAAGTTTTCACCAAAGATATCCTTATTGTGTTCATAGGTCATTCTAATAAGTATTTTAATGAAATAAGAAAGTAAGCATAAGAGTCCTAAGCATATGCTTGTACTTTAAGTAGGTATTGTCTTTGTTTGCCAGACCTCTCTGGCATGAAGCTCAAATGTTTACTAATTTTCAAAAGAAAATCAGCAGTATCACTTCATAAAATAGTAAAAAGCAATGGAATGGAGAAAAAGCCTATAAAAGTGTGTCATGGTACAATGAGTAAAATAAAAATGTCCAGAAAACAGTGGACCAAAAATAAATAGATAAGCATAGTGTCCAATGGCAAAAATCTATTTAATATTTATTTGTTATTCTTTAAAAAACTTTACCCATAAAAGTTTTTAAAATTCAAAACAAAACTCTTCATGTTGGCCTTGTTCAAAAATGTATGTCTCTTTCTGCATTTCAAGTTTATTACCTCTTTAACATGAGGTTAGTGGAATGTTTCATCTTCTAATCTTTTGGATTATGGTTCATCATTACATTGATGAGTTCTAGAGTCTTTTCAAGTTGTTGTCATTATATAAATTGTTCTCCTACTTCTGCTCAACTTAGCTCTTCATTAATTTATAGAAGTCTTCTCAGGTACCTCTGAATTAGTCTATTTGATTATTTCTTATGGCACAAAAGATTTCCTTTCTAAAATATATAAATACATACACATGCATATATATATATACATAAACACACACACACACACACACTTTTAGTTTCCAATTTTTGATTACCACAAAAAGAGTTGCTATATTTGTGAACCTATAGGTTTCTTCTTCTTTTTTTTAATAGTACAGGCCTAATAGTAGTATAGCTGGGTTAAAGGTTACACTCAATTTAGTAACATTTTGAGCATGGTTTCAAATTGTTTTCCATAGTAGTTAAACCAATTCATAGCTCTATCAACAGTACATTTGAATTTATAGACCTTCCACCATCTGTCATTTTCATTAATCTGATTATATTCATCAAAATACATCATTTGGATAATGATAACTGTTGGAGGGGATGTGGGAAAACTGGGACACTGATACATTGTTGGTGGAACTGTGAACGGACCCAACCATTCTGGAGAGCAATTTGGAGCTATGCTCAAAAAGTTATCAAACAGTGCATACCCTTTGACCCAGCAGTGTTTCTACTGGGCCTATATCCCAAAGAGATTTTAAAGGAGGGAAAGGGACCCACATGTGCAAAAATGTTTGTGGCAGCCCTTTTTGTAGTGGCAAGAAACTGGAAATTGAAAAGATGCCCATCAATTGGAGAATGGCTGAATAAATTATGGTATATGAATGTTATGGAATATTATTTTTCTGTAAGAAATGACCAACAGGAGGATTTCAGACAGGATTGGAGAGACTTGCATGAACTGATGCTGAGTGAAATCAGCAGAACCAGGAGAACATTATGCACAGCAACAAGACTATACGATGATCAATTTTGATGGACATGGTTCTCTTCAACAATGATGTGATTCAAACCAGTTGTGCTGCGATGAAGATAGTCATATACATCCGGAGAGAGGCCTGTGGGAACTGAGAGTGAACCACAACACAGCATTTTAACGCTTTCTGTGAATATTTCCAAGCATTTTGTTTTCATTCGTAGGTTGTTTTTTTTCTTCTTCTCTTTCTAGATCTGATGTTTCTTGTGCAGTAAGATAACTGTATAGATATGTATACATGTACTGTATTTCTCATATAATTTATCCTATCTAGCATGTATTAGATTACCTGTCATCTAGGGGTGGGGGGTGGAGAGAAGGAAAGGAAAAGCTTGGGGAAAAAAAGTTTTTTTTGCAAAGGTCAATGTTGAAAGGTCACTCATGTTTTGTAAATAAAAAGCTTTATAAAAAAATATATATGCATAAGTAATTTTTCAACACTGACCTTTGCAAAGCTTTCTGTTACAAATTTTTCCCTCCTACCCCCCACCCCCCTCCCCTAGATGGCAGGAAGTCTAATACATGTTATGTCAAAATATTTGACAGATTGAATATGTGTATATATATTTATACAGTTATCTTACTGTACAGGGAAGAGAAAAAAAATAAAAATAAAAAACCTGAGAAGGAAAACATAATGTAAGCAAAGATCGATAGAGAGTGTGAAAATGCTATGTTGTGGTCCAGACTCAAATCCCACAGGCCTCTCCCTGGATGCACATGGCTCTCCTCATCACTGAACAATTGGAACTAGTTTGAAACATCTCATTATTGAAGAGAACCATGTCCTTCAGAATTGATCATCATATAGTCTAATTGTTGCTGTGTACAATGATCCCCTGGTTCTGCTGATTTCACTCAGCATCAGTTCATGCAAGTCTCTCTAGGCCTCTCTGAAATCATCCTGCTGGTCGTTTCTTACAGAGCAATAATATTCCATAACATTCATATGCCATAATTTATTCAGCCATTCTCCAATTGATGGGCATCCATTCAGTTTCCAGTTTCTTGCCACTACAAAAAGGGCTGCCACAAACATTCTTGCACATGTGGGTCCCTTTCTTTCCTTTAAGATCTCTTTGGGATATAAGCCCAAGAGAAACACTGCTGGGTCAAAGGGTATGTACACTTTGATAACTTTTTGAGCATAGTTCCAAATTGCTCTCCAGAATGGTTGGATCCATTCACAGTTCCACCAACAATGTATCAGTGTCCCAGTTTTCCCACATCTCCTCCAACATTTGTCATTGTCTTTTCCTGTCATTTTAGCCAATATGATAGGTGTGTGGTGGTATCTCAGAGTTGTCTTAATTTGCATTTCTCTGATCAATAGTGATTTAGAACACCTTTTCATATGACTAGAAATAGTTTTAATTTCGTCATCTGAAAATTGTCTGTTCATATCCTTTGACCATTTATCGATTGGAGAGTGGTTTAAATTCTTATAAATATGAGACAGTTCTCTATATATTTTAGAAATGAGGCCTTTATCAGAACCCTTAAATGTAAAGATGATTTCTCAATTTATTGCTTCCCTTCTAGTCTTGTCTGCATTAGTTTTGTTTGTACAAAAACTTTTTAACTTAATATAACCAAAATTATCTATCTGGTGTTCAATTAAGAGTTCCAATTCTTCTTTGGACACAAATGCCTTCTCCACAGGTCTGAGAGGTAAACTATCCTATGTTCCTCTAATTTGCTTATAATATCATTCTTTATACCTAAATCATGAACCCATTTAGGTCTTATTTTGGTATGTGGTGTTAGGTGTGAGTCGAGCCCTAATTTCTTATATACTAGTTTCCAATTTTCCCAGCAGTTTTTCTCAAATAGTGAGCACTTACCCAAAAGCTGGGGTCTTTGGGTTTATCAACCCTAGACTGCTATAGGTATTGCTTGGTTTGTCCTGTGATCCAATACTATTCCACTGATCGACTGCTGTATTTCTTAGCCAGTACCAAATAGTTTTGATGACCACTGCTTTATAACATAATTTTAGATCTGGCACAGCAAAGCTGTCCTCATCAGCCTTTTTTTTTCATTAATTCCCTTGAGATTCTTGACCTTTTGTTTTTCTAAATGAACTTTGCTACTATTTTTTTTTAGATCTGTAAAATAATTTCTTGGGAGTTTGATTGGTATGGCACTAAATAAGTAAATTAGTTTGGGTAGTACTGTCAGTTTTATTATATTCACTCGGCCTACCCATGAGCACTTGATGTTTTTCTCACTGATTAGATCTGACTTTAGTTGTGTGGAAAGTGTTTTGTAGTTTAGTTTGTATAGTTCATGACTGTTCCTTGGCAGATAGATTCCCAAATATTTTATACTATCGACAATTATTTTGAATGGAATTTCTTTTTGTATCTCTTGCTGCTGAACTTTGTTGGTAATATATAAAAATGCTGATGATTTATATAGATTTATTTTGTATCCTGCAACTTGGCTAAAGTTGTGAATTGTTTCTAGCAGTTTTTTAGTTGAGTCTCTAGGGTTCTCTAAGTATGCCATTATGTCATCTGCAAAGAGTGATAATTTGGTTTCCTCATGACCTACTCTAATTCCTTTCTTTTTCTTCTCTTACTACCAAAGCTAACATTTCTAATACAATATTAAATAGTAATGGTGACAGTGAGCATCCTTGTTTCACTCCTGATCTTATTGGGAATGGGTCTACTTTGTCCCCATTACATAAGATGCTTGCTGATGGTTTTAAATAGATGCTACTGTAGATCTACTTTTTATCATCATTACCCATTAATTTCTTTCTTTTCTTTTCTTTTTTTTCCTGAGGCAATTGGGGTTAAGTGACTTGCCCAGGGTCATGCAGCTAGGAAGTGTTAAGTGTCTGAGGCCAGATTCAAACTCAGGTCTTCCTAACTTCAGGGCTGGTGCTCTATCCACTGCACTACCTAGCTGCCCCTACTCATTAATTTCTTAAGTTTTTGATACTTCTTATCAATTTATTGTTTTTTTTCCTAGCTCTGTAAAATATATTTTGGTATTTTGATTGGCATGGCACTGAATAAGCAAATTAAATTGGCTAATATTGTAATCTTTATCATATTGACTCAATCTAACCATGAGAAATTTATGTTTCTGCACAAAAGTTTTAGAAATGATCTTTAGAACTCTTCATTGCTGTAACTACTTTACCCTGATTAAACTTCTGGGAAATTTAAGATAATCAGAATCAATATATTTACTTTTTATCCATTTGCCATTTTTCTATAGTTAAGCAAACTGCTAAGAACTAGCTAATGTGTTAACCTTTATTCATTTTATATTTTAAAAAAATTCATTTCCCTTTTTAAAGAGCCAAGTTTGTTTAAATAGGTTGGCTCAGAGTTTTGGTTTCCCCATCTTTTTTCTTCTTCCAATTTTGTATTGATTTTGATCCTTGACCAGCTGATGATCTGAGTGCTTTTAAATAATTGGTTCTAAAATGATTCATAACCAGTTGCTTCTTGTCTGATAAAATGTGGTCAGTGTCAGTTTTTATGGTTGTTAACCTTCCTAGTAGTAAGTATTTATGAAATACAAGCACAAAGCTCCTGAGTAATCTATAAGCTCTGGCATCTTATTTTCCAACATATTTCTCTCTAACCTTCTCTGGCTTCTAAATACCAGTTACATAGTAGGTATTTAATAATTGCTTGTTCACTGATATATGTTAATTTTTTCAATTTTTGTAGAATTATTTATTTCTTCTTCTGTAATAAATCTTGGTATGTAAGCTGCATCTATCTTTATGGTGGTCACTTTAGCTATATTCATCTCAAGTTCTGCAATGTGATATGACCATGAGGCTGAATAAATGAAAGGTTTTTAGTCTTTGGATGCAAGATGAAACCAACTCTTCCAATTTATTTGCTTCTTTGAGGAAAACTAATGAATCATCCTTCCATTTAACTGTAATTTCTTTAGGTTTTCTGGTTTCATTTCTAGTGACAATATTAATTATGACATTTAGTTCCTCAAGAATGCATTAAATTGTTTGTTAACAAAGACTTCACATTTAGAATAATATTTAGATTGAGGACCTTCAAGCTGGAAAAAATCCCAGAATATTTTACTTGCAGACAGTAACTGTTCTTAGGAATCTTAAGTAGAGTATACTACAAGAGGGAAAAGCATAAGGATTAGAATAAGAGTTAAATGGCTCTGTTACTTTCCAGCCCTGACTTTGGGAAAGTTGACAGATAACTTAAAAAGTATGTGATTCTTTAGCACACTTTGCCACTGACACTGAAGATGAAGAGGGATAAATTGGAACTTCTCCACACTTAGTGAAGCTGGTTTTTACTCAGAAGGCACATTCTGTTACTAAGACTATACATATCCTAAGCCTCTTGAGAATAACTGACCCAGTTAGAACTTTTGTTGTGTTGGTATACATTTCACAAATCCTACATCATCTACATGTCACAAGGAGATGTTGGAACAGACTTATGGGGAAGCCATATAATTTAGCATTAAATTAACATGGGTTGTGGAGAACAGGATTTTCTGATATTAAAAGCACATAAATTTATAAAAGTAATATTTAAGAGAATTCTTTATTGTGCCCCCTGCCATGTGCTGTGAATTAAGCAGCTGTCTATCTTTTTTGCTCTTGGTTCTAGTCCTGTTTCTAAGCAATCTGGAGCTACATTTGTCATTTGCTCTTCTTTAATGCCATAGTTTTTATAAAGATTTATTTTTTTTTTGCTAAGGCAATTGGGATTAAGTGACTTGCTTAGGGTCACACAGCTAGGAAGTGTTAAGTGTCTGAAATCAGATTTGAACTCAGGTCCTCCTGATTTCAGGGCTTGGTGCTCTATCCATTGCACCATCTAGCTGTGCCGTGATTTAATTTTTCAATTAATTCAAGTGGGGGAGGGAAATAAAAAATTACAGAGAATCCACTATGAACTAGCTGAGTTTCATATGTTTTGCACAGGGCCTATAATACTGTGGGAACCCAATAAACCTAAAAAAACCAAACAGTGATTTGATCCCTAGGTGGACACAGTGCAGGGACTCATGATACAGAATGCATGGTACAGAGAGGAAATAGTCTCATTTGTCTCTTTATCCTGCTTCAAAGTCACTATACCTATGGGAATACAACATAGGTTGATTCTGGGGTAGACAGAGAAATTATTAATGTTTGTGAATGATTTGAAAACTGTGTGAGTCTTAACCTGTACCTGCTTCTCCATTATACTCGATGCAAAAGTAGGTCACATAGGAACCTCTCTATATTTAAGTAAGCTGTTTTTCGTGCAGAAATCAATGTTACCAGCACCCCACAGAAAGCCTTTCCATCTTAGCTGAATCTGCAAGAATTTGGGTTCTACTTACATATGGCTTCAAGAATCAAGGTTCACCTCCATGCCATGATATATTATCACATACCTCCAAACTGGGTCAGAATAAGAATGTTTCACCTGGGCATTCATAATTTGGGTAGACAGTTGGTAATTGCTCTTGGTAGGTAGAACATGATATTGAAGGAAAAGCACAGGAATTAGAATCACAAGAACTAGGTTCAAACTTTGGCTCTGTTACTTTTTAGCTGTGATCCTAGGAAAGTCATAAAATTTTTCTGGGGTTCATGGGTTTATAGACTTAGAAATGGGCTTCTGAGATTTTTAGAAAAGTGGTAATATGTATATATATATTCGATTTGTCAAGTATTTTAACATAATTAACATGTAGTGGATATCCTGCCATCTAGGGGAGGGGCAGGGAATAGGGAGGAAAAATTTGTAACAGAAAGCTTTGTAAGGATTAATGTTGAAGAATTACCCATACATATGTTTTGCAAATAATAAATAAATAAAATAAATGTTTGTCAAACAAAAAAAAGAAAAGAACTTTAGAGATTTTATCAAACCCTCTTATTTTATAAATAGTGAAGCCCAGATTTTACAGATAGAAACAGAGAAACGAGGAGTCTCAACCAGGTTTTTTGGCCCAAATCCATCATTCTTCCCTAGTCTGCACTTAATTTCTTTACCTTTAAAATAAATGAGGTAGACTAGACAAATTTTAGTTGGAAAGCATTATGATACAATGGAAAATATGCTACATTTGTAGTCAAAGGATCTAGGTTCAAATTCTGGTTTTTCCATTCATTATCTGTAAGATTTTCTTCTATATTTTCTTCATCTATAAAATGAAAGAGTTGGATTAGTTTTTGAAAGTCTAAATCTCATTTTATTTATATAGATACTTGCATATGTAATGCATATGCATATGTACACACACATACATATATACTTTACAAACTTTTAAGATGACAGCAGTTCATATTCACATAGTGCAATGAAAAGTGCTAATGTGGTCCATTATTTCATTTGTACCTTATAACTCCCCATATAAAGTCAGTAGATCAGGGATTTCTATTTCCATTTATCAGAGACCGATGTTGTACAGTTGGAAGAATGCTAGACAGTACAGCAATTCTTTCATTTACTAGCTAAAAGATTATAAGCAGTTGTTTTGCTTCTGCCTCAGTTCCCTCATCTGTAAAATGGAGAGAATAATCCTTATATTTTTTCCCTCAGAGCTGTTGAGGAAAGTGCTTTGAAATTTCAAAGCTCTGGAAAACCTCATTTGTAAAATTCCCATCAGTGGCCAACCCACATTTCTTTTCCAAGTTTAGTTTTCCTATCTATAAAATGACGGGGCAATATGATCTCTATCTTATGATCTGTAAAATGGAAATAAGAATACTCTTGGTTCTAGTCCTGTTTCTAAGCAATCAGACTTATGTCACAAGGATTACTAAAGGGCCCGAGAAAGGGAAGCTTAAATAACAACTCATATTTCTACATATTTTCCATTCCCATTCCTCTTCTACATTTAGTTTCAAAGCAGTTGGGCCAATAGCCAGTGTCTTTCTTCCCTTTCCCCTTTGGCACCTAATGGGCCTTGTTCTGGTTCGATGTCCTCTTCATGGGCATGGCTGAGCCAATCTCCATGGCGACCTCCTCCCGGGACTCAGGTCCAACCTCCGTTTCCATAGAAACGCAGCCTCTTAGTCGTCCCGCCCTCCTCATAGTCCTGATGGACAAGTTCGAGTCTCGTTGCCATAGTGATCCCAGGTAGAGGCACTAAATCCGAGCTTGGTCGCCATGGAGACTACAGGAGAAGAGGGTTGGGAGGCGGGGAAAGCGATTCTCTTAGTGGGAAAGAAGCAAGATAAAGACAAATTTCCAAGGTCGCCCCTCTTTAATTAAAAAAAGAAGAAGAAGAAGCATGAGTAAGAGAGAAAACTAGAAGAAATAAAGGGGGAGGGGAAAAGAGAAAGAATAACAGGAAATGATATCATTCGCACGTGCTTCTAAAGTACGCTTGCGCGTTGGTCTTTGATTTCCCCCGCCCCCTCTCCCCTCGTCGTGCGCGCGCTGCCGAGTCACGAGGGTGGAACGAGCAGGAGCGGAGGCGGGGCTGCAGTCCCTACGACGCAGGCGCAGTGGGATAGAGTACAGTGGCGCTGGGCGCCCCTCACACCGCTCTGGATCCGGGTCTCTCCGGGTCCCGGGTCGGGGGGGGGAGAGCGGAGCCGACTGGACCGGGTCGAGCAACCGCCTCTGCCGCTGGGAGGTGAGTGTCTGACTGGGCAGGTCCCAGGCGGTCTCTGTCTGGCCCTGTCCCAACGTGCCCTGCGACGGCCCCCGGGCCAGGCCTGGCCCTCCGGCCGACAGGGCTGTGGTCTTCCAGTCTGCTTGTCGGAGCTGTCTCCCCGCGCTTCCTGGCGGCCCCTCGACTGAGCTCGGGTCACTCTGTCTGACCAGGAGCCGAGGGACATTTATGTCAGCCCCCCCCCCCCCCGGGCTTCCCGGCCCCGGCGCGTCCCCCGTCCTCTTCCTTTCCCGCCCGACGCTTCTAGCCCCAAGCTCTGCCCTGGTCCCGCCCCTCTTCACGGCCGCGGTTGGCAACCAGCTTCCCCTTGGCGGTGTCTGCCCTTTGCCCCTTCCCGCCCTTTCTCTCGGCCTCTCCGGACCCATCTCTCTTCCGTTCTGCCTGCTACAACCCCTGCCATACCCCGGCTCTCAGGCTTCTGAGCTGGGAAGGGGGCGGTGGCAGCAGGGGCGCCCAGGCCCTGGGTCATTTTCAGACATTTCTGGGCAAAGGCCTTAGGAATGAGGACCGAGGAGGCAAGGGTTGTGCCGTGTTCATCCGGCCCCAGACCTGTTGCAAATTACCGAGGTTGGGAAAACTGCATTCTTTCCGAGATGCCAAATGTGGCATTTTATCTTCCTGGGCTTTTTATTTCCACATTATGCCCCGGGGTGAAGGGGGAATTTGCTGGGGTGGCTTGCAGTCTTTATACCCTCTGCGTCTCCCAGGTTCTGGAAAAGCTTCTAAATTTATAATAGGCGGATTCCCCGTCTGTAACGAGGCCCAGGTGCTAGTGGATACTCTTGTTTGTTGTGAGTTAAGAAAGATGCGAAGTGCCACAGTATCAGTGTCCCTTCCAAGAAGAGGAAATTAGAACTTTACCTTTCATACTGAGGAACATAAAGATTCTTGGACATAATCTGGTTGGCATTGCCATTATGGGGGGGCGGAAGATGGGATTTTTGCGTCAAAAGATGGTTTGAATTCCTGATCTTTTGCGCCGCGATTTCCTCATCTGTGAAATGAGAGTTGTATTAGGTGACAGATGACTTCCAAGAACCCTTCCAGGTCCAAATCATGTAATTTTTTAAAAGATGGGAGTGTGTGTGTGTGTGTGGGGGGGGGGAGATTGTTGAATTGACACAGGACTGAATTAATTTAGGATTCCCACAGAACTGGTTAATTTAAAAGTAATGTTTGTGCTTTAAAAATAGCAACAGTATCATAAAATTTTGATTCTAGGGAATTTGATTGCTGATTGTGGGGAGTTTGGAGCAACCCCTACTACAAATTAATCCCATCTTTGTCCTTAAAGTTAACTTGTAGAACTCTTTAAAAACTGTTTATGTAAGAAACTATATACACTGTAATAAAGTCTTTACAACTATGACTATTAATCTATCATCAGTCAGTAAGTTTTTATTAAGTGCCAGGCTTTGTACACAATGCTGAGGATACAAAGAAAATCAAAAAATCATGTCTGTCCTCAAGTAGCTTAGAGTTAAATGGAAGAGACTGCATACAGACAACTATATACAAATAGGCTGTATACAAGATAAATTGGAGATAATCTTACAAGGAAGGCACTGGAGTTAAGAGGTATTAACCCCATAGGGTAAAAGTTAACTCCTTTGAGCTAAGAAAGAAAGAAAGAAACTATGAGAAAAATGCTAGACATTGGGAAATTGTTTAAGTATTTGTTTTAAGTTCTTGGGATCAGTAGGAACTGTTTTGTTAGAACAGAAATTTAAGTCTGTCTGCTTTTGAAAAAAGAATTCTTTTTTAAATAATCAGCATACAAGTGCAGTCAATAGTTCAGTACCATCCCTAGTTTGGGTATGAATCAGAAGTTTTATCAGGATTTATGGCTTAGCATTCTAGAGCTGGGTAGGAAGTGAAGGAAATCTCTGAAGTTTATTTTGCATAGTGTTAGATGAGAAGCTTTAGAGACCAAGAACATAGTTTTTCACTTACGTGTATGTCTCTACTGACTGTAATAGACCATTCATTATAACAGTAGAATGATCCTGGATTTGGGATTAAGAAAAACTGGTGGGTTTTTGTTTTTGTATTTTTAGGAGCATCTATAATGTGCATATAACTTCTACCTACTGTGGAGTTGGGATGTGAAAACACAGGGCCTGTAACACTGGATTGGGGCTGAGCTAGATTAAAGTTGTATTGGAAAATATTTAACAAAATAAACAAAAATTTAATGGGACATAGATAATGTTAATATGTGTTTTTCAAAATCAATATATGACCCACAGGTATTCTTATATAAGAATACAATAATAGTAAAAGTTCCTACCCTCTAGAAAAGCCTTAAACAAAGATAGTTAATTTATGCATATGAGTAGCTCTGCTGTATATCTAGAATTTAAAGGACTGGTAAAGTATGGAGTAGAATGAGATTCTGTCTCTTTAAGTGTGTGTGTGGAGGTGATTTAGAGTTGATGAGGAATATATTTAAATCTTTGTGTTAGGATTTTGAGATGAAATCTGCCAATTTCTTTGAGCATATTTTCACTGTCTGAAATGCCAGTGAGAATGGACATTTAAAAATAAATATAAGGTAATATTGTCTTTTCTAGAGCAACTTAGCTAGTTTTAATGCAACTTATTTTGTATTGCCATCGTTTTGATTCTGCCTCTTTATATGGAAACATATCAAATATATTATGATGCCTCTACTCTTTGGAAGTTTCATGATAACACAAACTGAGAAGTGAGCACATGTAAAGTTAGAAGAACCAAGAGGGAAGTTGGTGGGGTGGTGGGGAATGGTATGAGAATAGAGAGGGGAACAATATGAAGAGATAGATAAAGAGAATTATTTTTTCAAGAATATCCTGTTTTGTTTGTGTGCGTGTTTAGTTATGTTCTTAGAAAGTAGATATTAGTTTGCTTATTTTTATAATACAGAATTTCACATTAATTTACAAGTATATTGTATAGGCTGACTTTTTTGCATTTTTTGTATTTTTACTACTTTTTTTTACATATTGAATTCAAGAAGTTTCTTTTATGTACTTCTAAAATGGAAGACTAGGTCAATCATATCAGTACTATATAGAATACATCAGTAATCAAGGAACTGGTTTTTGGTTTGGTTTTTTTTTTTTTGTTGTTGTTGTTGTTTTTCAGTCTACCTACCTGCTTTAATCTTGGCTTAATGATACCTTTTTTTTTTTTTTTTTAAACCATTAATGTGTAGGTTAGGAAGTGTTTAAGTGGATACTTCAGGAGGAGAATAGTATATGTGTCATAAGGTTTTATTAAGCTGGGGTTAAGTATTAGACCAGCAGGAAACTCAGTAGCATTTCTAAGAATAAGTATTCTAGCTTGCAATCCAGGCTTCCCTTGCTCGTTTTCTCTTTCAAGCCTAGTGTTAGGATATTAACATCAAATTGATTTCAGTTCAAAAAATTGCATATTTTATATTGTAAATGTTTCCCTTTTGATTCCCTTCCACTATCTCTCAGTATTATGCCATGAAATTCCCTTTCAAAAATATTTTTCCTCATACTGGAATTTCCCCCTGAGAAATGCCAGTTTATGTAGAATATATTAATTAATGTAGAATATAGAATAATATGATCTTTAAAATCTTTTTTAAATTAATTCTTTTTTAAATTTTATTTTCAACATTAACAGACAACAGCCATAACGGTGAAGCAACTTCCACAATGAAATCTGAAGCCAAGGATGGAGAAGAAGAGAGTCTGCAGACTGCTTTCAAGAAGTTAAGGGTGGATGCAGCAGGGTAAATAAATGATATGATATTTGGGAATTTTTCATTAATTGTATTTAAGTGATATCTTTTGTTAATAGAATTTCTATCTACTATGTAATGTCTCAAATATTAAGAAACTAATGCACATTTTCTCATGATATAGTATCTCATCAAAGTCTGCCTACAGAATTTCACCTTTCAAGTGGTAAAAATTATTTGGTCTGCCTATCCTTGTCCTCTTGCTCACATTAAATCTGAAAGGTAGCATGCTATTCTTTAAAACACTTCAGAATGTTTTGGTTGTCTTTCATTGTGAATAGCTTTATTTTGTGCTAAGGAATTTTTTTTTTATTGGAAATTATTATATAAAATCCCATTAATTTCTGGGATGAATTTAACCTATGTGTCTCAAAGAATCATAGGATCTTTCACTAAAACTGAATTGACTCAATAGAAATCTCTAAAGACTGTAGATTTCATGGATCTCGATTGCTGAGCCTGATCACTATGGAAACCTATTCAGTAGGGTTCTGTCACTGAGATCAATAATCTTGGACCCTTTGGTCAGAGTAATTAGTGCACCTGCAGACCAGCTGCTCACTGAATCTTAATATCTTGACCTTTTCAAAATGTCATGTGTATCTTCATTCTCTATCCAAATAAAGAGAAGAATTCGCAAATTTTTATTAGTAATTAGGATTTCTCTTTTGATTCTGAGGCTTCCTACTTGGAAGTTCAAAACAAGAGCACCCAACAACAGGTATGTGTATATATAAAATTTATTGTTAGTACTGCTTGTGGTTTGGTTATTTTTCCTAGTAAGACAATTTCATGACAGATGTTTGCTTTAAAGATATTCATTTTTTGCTTCGATGATAACCCACTATATTTTGGCATTTTGTTAGCAGCAGAGTAGAAGTGAGGGAAATAACATTTGTTTTCCTTTGTTTCCAGATATGGTTTAATTTTAATAAAGCAAGGATATAGACATTTTTGAAATTCTGCATTCACAATAATTGTTCCTAGATGTATTCCTATAGAGAAAAGTGGAAATCACAAGGGCAATTTCAATGCACTTGACATGGAAAATGCCATCCGCATCTAGAGAAAACTATGAAAACTTAATAGTCAAAGCACAGTATTTTCTTTTGTTGTTATTGCTTGTTTGTTTGGTTTTTTTTCTTTTTTTTGTTTTTTTCCCTTTTGATCTGATTTTTCTTGTATAACCTGACAAATGTGGAAATATGTTTTTATTAAAAGTAGAAATAGAAAGTTCTCAGTAATGCAAACTTGTATAAACATCTCTTTCTATGATTATAAACAATATTTTGGAAAACCAGGCAATTTATTAACTAATTTAGAGGCTATACTTGGTGCATTACCAGATCTTTAAAGTAGCTAACATCTTTATACTTCTTTTTGGTATGTAAGCTATGCTTGTCTGAAGGTAGTAAGCTCATTTATGTAACAACTATTTGGACTGATGAAAGTCTAAAATCAGAATTTGAGTTCACACAAGAAGATTCATATTCTGAAATCTTTAGATCTCCATGAAACAAAACCTTATAAGCATATGTCATTTCCCCTTAACTCTTAAAATTGTACTTCTTCTATGACAGTTTTTTCCTCCCATTGAGTTATCATCATGAAAAACAATAAAATGTTCTTTTATTGTAGGGAATCATTTTTCTATAGCTTTAAGGAACTGAAAATATTAATGCAGTCTGCTTTTGTGACTCCCCTCTTTCACTGCCAACAGTACATTTGAAATCCTTAAAAATACTGATAAAGTAATAATATTCTATAATGACCATATAATTGGTCTAAAAGAAATAGGCATTTATTTATTTTTTTCAATTTTTATTAAAGCTTTTTATTCACAAAACATATGCATGGGTAATTTTTCAACATTGACCTTTGCAAAACTTTCTGTTTCAGATTAGTCCAATACATGTTAAATATGTTAAAATATATGTTAAATCCAATATATGTATACATACTTATACAATTATCTTGCTGTACAAGAAAAATCAGATCAAGATGGAAGGAAAAAAAAAAACCTAATATAGAAAACAAAATGCAAGCAAACAACAGAAAGAGTGAGAATGCTATGTTGTGGTCCACACTCAGTTCCCACAATCCTCTCTCTGGGTGTAAATGACTCTCTTCATCACTGAACAATTGGAACTTGTTTGAATCATCTCATTGTTGAAGAGAGCCATGTCCATCAAAATTGATCATCATATAGTCTTGTTGCCATGTATAATGATATCCTGGTTCTGCTCATTTCACTTAGTATCAGTTCATGTAAGTCTCTCCAGACCTCTTTGAAATGAGAACAATAGTATTCCATAACATTCATATACCATAATTTATTCAGCCATTCTCCAATTGATGGGCATCCATTCAGTTTCCAGTTTCTAGCCACTACAAAAAGGGCTGCCACAAACATTTTTGCACATGTGGGTCCCTTTCCCTCCTTTAAGATCTCTTTGGGATATAGGCCCAATAGAAACACTGCAGGGTCAAAGGGTATGCATAGTTTGATAACTTTTTGAGCATAGTTCCAAATTGCTCTCCAGAAAGGTTGGATCCATTCACAGTTCCACCAACAATGTATCAGTATCCCAGTTTTCCCATATCCCCTCCAACATTCATCATTATCTTTTTCTGTCATCTTAGCCAATCTGATGGATGTGTAATGGTATCTCAGAGTTGTCTTAATTTCCATTTCTCTGATCATATTGATTTGGAGTACCTTTTCATATGATTAGAAATAGTTTTAATTTCATCATCTGAAAATTGTCTTGTTCATATCCTTTGACCATTTATCGATTGAAGAGTGTCTTGATTTCTTATAAATTTGAGCCAATTCTCTATATATTTTAGAAATGAGGCCTTTATCAGAACCTTTGAATGTAAAAATGTTTTACCAGTTTATTGCTTCCCTTCTAGTCTTGTCTGCATTAGTTTTGTTTGTACAAAAAATTTTTAACTTAATATAGTCAAGATTCAAGATATACATTTGTAGATTTGTAGGAAAGGGAGAAAGGCGAGCATGTAAAAGAGAATATTAAATAGTACAAAGAATGAGTCATTACTGTGATTAAGCAGAGTGAGAACACTAGCTATTCATCAGCAGTTCCTAGCCTCTTATGTCATTATTGGTTCAGAAACTGAGGCATTATGCTATTGTGAAAAAAGCATAAGTCCAGAAAATGTACATTTAAATTCCAACTCTGTTGGATGATTGTAACAAGTAATTTAAACAAACCCCTTTGAGCTTCAGTTTCCTTTTAAATCTCATCTTAAAATCAATCTTAAAATAAGATTGATGGTGTTTGTATTACCTTCCTCACAAGATTGTTATGAGAAAAGTGTTTTGTAAGTTCTAAAGCACTACATAAGGGAGCAAGCTATTATAAAGAAGTATCCGTGGGATTAATTAACTAGTGCCCACTGATGCTTATAAATCTTAAGAAATATTTAAATTATGTGATCCTTTCTAACAGATTGTTTCGATTTGTGATGATAATTTTTTTTATCTGGGCTAGTATCTTATGAATATTTTTTATTAGAAGCATACAAAGCAATTATTATTTTAACAGTTGTTTTCCTAAATGTGAGATTCTAGTATGAAAATTAACAATTCAGCATTTTACTGGGAGAATTGAACTATATGAACATCAAAATTCCCACTGTAAATGAAACTAGTAGACATAAAGAAATTAGACTTAAATGGAAAGACAACTTAGAGGTTTTTCTTGAAGAGGCAGATAAAGAAGTTGGTTTTAGCTTATGCCCAAAGAAAACAAGAAACATCATTTTATGACACATTTGATCATCTTGCCTTTCAGTGTTCAGGATGAGTATAATTAAAAAGACTTGTGAAAGGAATTGCAGCCTATCCTTAAATATAAGCTGAGATTCTCTGCAGAACCCATTAATATAACTAATGATTTTAATGTAAAGTTATATATGGAAAAGGTAGTGAGAAATATAATGAGAAGATATGGTTCATTTTTAAGGAATAAGGCAGGATATCCATGCTCTCATCAGAAACTTTATGCCTACATGTTATTTATATTTAAATATACATTTTTTTTTAAAAGAGAAAGTTGGAGAGCACAGAAAATCCCAAGAAATAAAATTGACTATATCTTAAGATAGGAAAAACACAATCAGATGTTTTTGTGCAGCCAAAACATCAGCTTATTAGAACAAAGATTAAAATAAATACCAAATTTGAATAAAGGATAAAGGTGAGATCTGGTGTACAGTTGTGTGATGCAAATGAAAGTAGGAAAAGTGATATAGTTTATCATTTTTTATGGAAGTTTCCAAAAATATACAGAAGTCTTCCTCAGCCAGCAAACACTTATCTTCTTACCAACAAGACACAGATGACAGTCGGAGGAAACAGTAGTTTAGAATATAAAATCATTTATAAAACCTTATGAAGGAGATCAGTGGGAATTTGAACAGTATTACCTCATTAAATGGCATGAACTAGTAAAAAGGGGAGAAAAAAAAACTTTTAAGAGAGCTTAGCCTGAGACCCATTCAAGGAAAATCATTCCTAGGCATTTAAAAATGAAATTTGAAGGAACAAGCAGGTGAAAAATGGAGCAAGTCTGTCAGCATTTTTACCATAAGCAATTTTGTTTGTCTGTGAAAGTGGAACCCCACCAAATTTGGACTCTGCATCTCAGCTTCCAGTTTGCTAAATGAGAATGTGAAAATGGCATTAAGGAACATTTTGTGCCTTGGAGCAGATTTTCCTAGCTGAAAAGAATGGAAGAGAAATGTTTAGGGGAAAAAAATCACTGCTGCCATTATGATCAGAAAAAGCAGTTAACCCTGTGATAGTTGCCAGCTCTATGTCTAATTTATCAGTTCTCTAGAGTCTTTGAGAATAATTTGCATGTGTGTTGAAGATTGATGAAAATAGGAGATTGTAACAAACTGGCTTTAATGAATGATATTTATATCTTAGAATCACACAGTTGACTGAAAACCTTTGACAAATATAAGATCCTATTGTGTCTCATTTTATTTCTAAAAGCCATTTGACTTGGTAAAGCAGAACACCTCCTTAAAGATTCTTCTCCAACAAGGTATTTCCCATGCACCTATTAGGCTCATATAAGATACTTTGATAAGAGCAAAGATAATTTTGATTAGTGCTTTATTGATAATCCGTATAAAACGTGGAACAAATAGGAAATGATAGAGGACATATATAATAAATAAAGGGAGTCTACAGATGGTGTTTTTCCAGATGACCCTTATTTGTGGTTTTTGTGCTGATCTTAACAAGTCTTAAGATTACCACAGATATTTCTAAATGAATTCCAAGAGTTAGCACTAAAGTACTTGTTCTATTACATATACATAGGAAAAACAGATGCACAAAGATGACTATTACATTGATCAGAAGTGTCAAACTTGCTGTTCAAATTCCCTAAAGAAGATTGAGATGTAATCAGGAAATGTGTAACAAAAAAAAAAGAAAAATACAATACAACACAGTGTTAATTTGTGGTTTTCCAAGTTAATATGCAACTCACAAGAATCTTTTTCGAGTTTGACATCAGTGGTCTAGAGTAGGTAGTGAGATGGAAAGCCCATTGAATTTGTCCAGCAGTACCTAAATCTTGTATAGAGGTTACTGATGGATGATGAGCTAGACTCAGAATTGAGCAGGGGAAGAAGTGGACTAAATTGCATTTGAATACTTGTACTATGCTTTCAGTAATCCCAAGCTTTTCCCAAAACCAGAAATCCATCTTTTTAACAATAGGTCTTCTGGTACTCTTTTAGTTCATATCATGACACATCACATTATCCAAAGAAATCAAAATTTTAGGTGACACAAAGTCAGTGGAGGGGCTTATACTATACATAAGTAATCTGTAATAGTGCCAAGGATGACTTGAATACAAAATATAGCATTAAAATGTCTTCATTTATATGTTTGGAAAAAGAGCCTGACTGGCCATTTATTGAAAATGAAGGTGAGTAACTGGATAATCTGAGTTGCACTGAACTCCCATAATGCTTAAGACCTAGAGTAAGACCTCTAGTTTGGTGATTAGACCACTGATGGATTAGAAGCCATGGACCTATTGCAATATACCCTGTTGAAGAAAGTATTCACAGATAAGATCATAGATCCATTAAAATGTATCCTTTTTTTTTTTTTTTGAGAAATTAGTAACTATCATGTTACTTTAAAACATATCTTTATTAAATGGATCTAATTTAGCCCCAAGTTCTATGGTGAGATTAAATTTCATATTTTCCAGATTCTGTTATTAGGGAAAAAAATAGGTTTTTAAAATTTTTTAATGAAAGTTGGAGATTTGGAACTAGAGCATAATCCAAGTTGGATTAAGTTTTTCAGAAACTTGATAGTTATATTGAAAGTCTAGTTTACCCACAAAAGATGTTCAATGTCATTTGTATTCTGTCCAGCCCTCATGAAGAATGATCTGCCCCAGATAAACAATCTAAAAGCCTATTAATAGTCTAGTGATGGTTATACTTAGGACTTAATACTTTGATTTATGGCTTTGAAAACTGAGGGCCTTTGGGAAGCCACTTTTGGGGGGAACCAGAGCATAGGAGAGAATTTTTTTAGAAAGAATTTTTGCTAAGTATAAACTAAAAGCAGAGGTTTTTTGGGAGGGTGAGCAGGGCAGAATTGACTATTGTCAGAGGAATTAGATTGTCATGTTAATTAGCTATATGAGTTTCATAAAAATTGTGCCATACAAATTACTCCATTGGAGAATTTTTGTCTTATTCCTTCATAAAAGCTGAAAACTTAACATGACAAGCAGTAGAGAGAAAAGTTTCCTAAAGCTCCATGTCAAGGACTGTGCTAGTATCTTTATTTGGCTGGAGATTTTTGATGGTAGAACATTTTAAATAGCACGGGAAAAGAGATCAGATTCTTTCAAAAACACTTGAAAACTCATTTAGAGATATCTGTAGTGACCATGATCTTTATCTTCATCTTTTAGATCCATAGCTTCTCTTTCTGTTGGAGAGGGAGCAAGTATCAGAGCATCAGTTAGGACAGCTACAGATGAGACCAAAACGAAAACCATATGTGCATCTAAAGACAGTTGGCACAGGTAAGAATATTTTTTGCAAATTCCTTTTAGTCAAAGCTAAGTTCATTAAACCTAAGAAATAGTACTATGTTTTCCCCAGGAAAATTGAAACTTATATTATAAAAATGAAAAGGTAATTAAAAACCTGTTTAAAGTGACAACAGTTGCAGTTATACTTAAGTGACAATATGTGCTTCTGTAATGACTCTAGATTTATGGATTTACCTGTATTTTAGGGATGATAATTTTATGTTGTTTACCTCCTAGTTAAGTATAGTAAAAAATAGAACAGAAAGTTATTGACTCCTCTGATTTTTGTATTTCATCTAAATATGTGTTCTGTGCTTTCTCCATTCAGTTCTACAAGAAAGGCTTCACGAGGAGCAGTTAGAACCCAACGTCGCCGGCGTTCCAAGTCTCCAGTCCTTCATCCTCCAAAGTTCATCCATTGCAGTGCAAAGGCTGTGTCTTCTACCAGTCAGCTCAGACACAAAAGCCAAACTGACTGTTCTGACAGCAATAGCCACCTAGGGATTCTACCCGCTAAGGAGTTCAGTGCAAGGGAATGCTCTATTTCTTCTCTTAGTGAGGCTAATCATACACGAGCTGTGAAGGAGCCCTTGGGGGCTACAGTTCCTGATGATGCATCAGAAGGCAAAACAGAAGAAGATCCCCCTGATGCTGCCCTGGCCTCCCAAGCAAGTCTCAAGGCCAGTGATCTCTCTGACTTTCAATCAGTGTCCAGGCTAAGCCTGGGCAAGCCATGTGCATGTGTAGGCAAGGAGTGCCAGTGTAAGAGGTGGCAAGATATGGAAGTGTACTCCTTCTCAGGCTTGCAGAATGTCCCTCCCTTGGCACCAGAACGAAGATCTACCCTCGAGGACTACTCGCAGTCTTTCCATACCAGAACTCCATCTGGCTCACCCCGCTCTTGTTCTGAGCAAGCTAGGGCCTATGTGGATGATGTAACTATTGAAGATCTTTCAGGCTACATGGAATATTACTTGTATATTCCCAAGAAAATGTCCCATATGGCAGAAATGATGTACACCTGATAGCAATAAGCAAAATCACATGCTTTAAAACCAATGAAGGATTGGAGAAGTGACTTAGTTACTGGCAGACAGCTCAGCCACTCTGTGTGAGAAGATACCTTCCTCTGCTCACTGTGCTTGCAATAAAAACATTTCTTTGCATCTCAATTAATTTTCATTCTTTAAACTAGTTTCCTTTCCTCTCTCCACCTCCCTTGTTCCAAAAGAAATCCTGGAGAAACCAAAAACCCCTTTCATTTTGAAACATCCTAAGATGGATCATAGGATTTAGAACTGAAAGGGACCTTAGAGCACCAAATAATTCAACCCTGCTTTTCCCAACCCCAGTTTTACAGAGGAGGAAACTGAGGTGTATGAAAGCTAACAGATTTTCAGTTTCATTCAACAAGCATTTAAGTGCCTACTCTGTGCAAGGAACCATGCTGTGTAGAACAAGATAAAATTGAAAATTTGTCTTTGCCCTCAAGGAGCTTCCTTGTGCTAAAGTATACAGACATGTAAACAGTTAAGTAAAGCACACAATATAATTTGAGGAGGGAGAGAGCACCAACAGTAAGAGGACCCAAAAAAGCTGCTTTTAAAAGATGGTACCTGAACTTGAAACTGGATTCTAAGGCTTGTCCAAGGTTACACAGTTACTAAGTGACAACTGGGATATATAAATCTAGATCTTTTGACTCCAAATCAATGAAGAGGCCATTCTCACAAAACTATTGGTGGGTGAATTTTTTAAAGGAATGCTTTCCTAAATATAGGCAGTCTCTTTTAGACCTGTTAAGTAGCAGATAACTTGGGAAAATCCAAATAGGTTTTATAAATTATTTGAATGATTTTTATGCCATAGTTAATGACCCAAAGAATTCTCCAAAGATTGAAAAGTCTTAAAATGGATTTATTGTTCCTAATTTAATTCAGTACAAGTTTTTATGATTCCAGAGTTAATCTGTTGGTGTGAGACCAGAGAATTGTGGTTCACTAAATGACAAATCATTTAGTCAGTATCCATTGGAACTTCCCACAAGTTAGGTGTTTTATATTTTGTGGTGAAATGCAATTGCAGGCCTCAGAAATGGATGATTTTGTTGGTAGTAAGGGTGGTGAGAGGCCCCAAGTTTATTTGGATGAACCCACTTGCTTTTTGTTTAAATTAACTCTGCTGAGTCACTCATTTTGTATGAATACAGTGAAATTAGCAATCTCAGTGCATTGTCCCACCAGACCATTGCAATTAGAATACAGGAGCAAGGTGGCCTACTCTTTTATTGGAGTACTTAAAACTGAAATGGAGATGATTTTTTTAGAAGTAACCAGGGTCTGTTAGATTCTTCATGGTTATGTCCCTGCAGACTTCTGGGTGCTATTGGTTTGGGCAACCTCCTAAATAATCCAAAGTTCCTTGGCTTCAGTGTTGATAGAGAGGGGCAAAGAAGACAAAACTGATCTGACTTAAAATAGTCTACTACATCTTTCAGTTGCTTTTTAAAATTGTAAAAATGGAAGGGTTTGGGGTTTTGGTTTTTTTGGTTTTTTTTTTTTTTAATAATGTTCAATTGTAAATATTGGAACAGTTTACAGGGAATGAAGGATAGTCAGTTGTCCTGTTGGAAATATAAAGTGATGTAAGAATTGTAAATGAAACAAATACTAGTATCCATAAATATTTTTCTGGTGAAGAAATCTAGTTTTTGATAGGGATTTAGATAGACAGATTTGTGGGTAATAAAATACATAATCAAAATTACATGCTTCTCAATGGATATCTGACTATGATGATTTTCTTCTACAATGTAGAGGAGGTTAATTTGACCTTTCTAAAAGTCCCTTCCAGCTCTGAATCCTATGATCTGTTTTCCTATAATGGCCCCTTAAGAGATTCAGTTTTGGGAAAACTTTTTTACTAAAATTCTGGAATCAGTAATGTTTCTAGCAAGCAAACCCTGCTTTAAGACACCTGGGGTTCCTATATACAGCCCTCCTCTGGGTACTGCTTTTTGTTTGCATACATTACATACAATCTTCCTTCTCCCATTGTATATTCTACATGAAATGATCAGGCTGTAGAAATTGAAAGGAAATGGGCTGAACTGTGAAGGAGGGTATATGACATTTTCCAAGTATAGGGTTATTGAGCTGTGAATGGAACATCTGATTAAAGAAGAGGAAAGCAGAGTTGGGCTATTGTCTTGAAATAGGCAAATTCATTGTAATTTAAATTCTACCATTTCCTTTTCTGCTTGTAGCAGACTACTAAAATTTGAGATTAAATTTCCAAAATGGTTCAATCCAATTTCATAAATATTTCCTGAGGGCAAGGGGGAAAAAAGCTTGTTCAGCTTTGTAATACATGTGGCCATGTGAGGTCGCCCTTTCTTCATAAGAAATCCAGCAATAATTACTGTGGAGATGCCCCAGGAGAGCATTAGCCCCAAAGTGGTTGATTGCTCATCCATTTAACTATATTTTCATAAGTGCAAAATGGAAATAGGTGGCAAAAACACAGGCTAGGAACTATCTACCAAATTTGTAAAACCATTTACTTAGGGCTTTTAAGAATTTGGAGTGAGCTTTTACCAATTAGAAATTTTGTTAAAGGGGAAGAAGTACAATTATGTACTAATAGGTTTTGAAGGAGGTGGGCAGGGGAAGGGAACAATAGCAAAGTAACATTTAAGGAGATCCTTTTCACTTGCTCACTATTGTTTGGCATGATTGCTTCTTAAAGTGTGAAAATTGCCTCCTGAATAAACAGATTTGAAAGGGCTTTTTGTTTAAGCTGTTTGGTTTTGTAATCTTTCCAAGGAGTTCTACCTTTGATGAAAAGTGCCTATATTTGAGTAAGTAGAATTTTTCTTCTTATTTGGATTAGCTGACAGTTTGCCTTAAGTCAAGAAGATTATCAGGTCGTGTAGATTCAATTTACTGTAGGGAATAGGATGATATTCCACAGAGAAGAGCTCTCCTTCCCAAATTACAAATTATTACTTTTGAGCCAAACTACATGTGAGTTCCGAAAGGACCCAGGAGCTGTCACGGCAGGTCTTTAGTGGTGCAACGTTGAGGAATTCTCATTAATCTAACAGTCCAAGCAAACTGACAATTTAGTCAGATGACAAGTCAAACTATGTAAGAGGTATGGTGTTTTTCAGTGTCAGCTTTTTCCCTTATCAGACTTAGATCCAGCAGTTATTAGTGAGGGAGCGTAAGTCCAGTCATGGGATCATGTATTTAAAACTGAAAGGACCTTAAATTTTATTTAACATAACTCTTGGTCCCATCTCTTTTTGATAAGATGAAATTGGGGCCCAGAAAGGTTAGATTATTTGCCCAGACTTAAATCCATGGTTCACTCCACAACATATTCCCTACAGAAGTGATTTGGATGCAAATTACAAAGTTCCTTAAAACTAAATCACTGCTTGCGGGAGAGTATTTTTCAGAAGCCATTTTTTAACTGGTAAAGGTGAAAAATTAAATGTTAGTCATTGAAACAAAGGATGAGGCTCTACAATGGTGACATGAAATAATACTCAATTTGGAGAAAAGTAAGTTTGAGTCAGATAACAGGCAGCAGAATGTAAGTGAAGAGTCTTGGATTTGGAATTGAGAACTGCATTCTAGTTCTCTTTAGCCATGACCCTGGGAAGATGTCATTTAGCCTCTCTGGGTCTCATCTATATTTCATCTATATCTATAAAACAAGAATTCAATTAGATATCCAAGAGCCCTTTCAGTATACACACATTGCCTGTGAATGAGTTGCAGTGGGTATCACTCTCTTTAAAAGCTTTTGAATTTCCTGGAAATCAATTTCCACTTTTTTCATTATAGAAAAATCTTAAGGCATATGGAAGGGATCCGTGGGGGGGAGGAGGAAGCAACATTGGGGGTGTTAAATAGTATCAAAGCAAGTTAGTGGGTAGAACTAAAGTAGAAGAGTTGCCAGGGATAGAAAATGAGATAATACCTATATATGGCATATACTATATATAATGAGATATATAGTATATAATACATGTTTGTGTTTGTATGTGTATATAAATATATCTGTGCTTAACTGCAGCCTGCTTGGGGGTGGGGAGAGGGGAGAAGGAAGGAAGGAGAAAAAAGAAATAAAAAGTACACAGCAGAGAACAAAAGAAAACTTAGAAGGAATGAAAGAAAAGATAGTTCTGAATACAATGTTATATTTATATGAATCATTGAAATGTAAATTTATTGTTACATATTTTAAATCCTCTCATATATTCTGCTGTGTGCCCATGACAATTTTTTTTCATTTTCCATTACCTTTTTAAATTTTCTATTTAAGTTTTAAATTTTTAAAAATTGGTTATCGTAAAAAAGAGCACAAGATAAGGGAAAAAGGCACCTAGCAAAAGAGATATGTGGCAGCAAGTGTTTTGGCTTTCTCTAGCTTGTCAGCTGGACTGGTTTGAGAATTACAACTTTGCCATAGTTATACTACCAATAAATAGTCAGCCAGTTTTGTTACAAAGAATATTAATGGTGAATTAGCAGCATGCTATTCAAACACTGGGCTGGCCAGAATTAAGCATAGTGCTATAGTTAGAATGTAGTTTCACATGCATTTTAACAGTATTTCTGAAAGCAAATGTGCTTCCCCACTATACCAGGCACACAACTGTAACAATCTAAATTTTTTGTCTCAGTTGTCATGAGAGCAGTAATATAAGTAGTTAACATAGTTGTATTCCTTGCACTTGCAATGTTTAATTGGAACAGAGAATAGTGTTTCAGCAACTCTTAATATGTCATCCCTATTTTAGTCTCCTTTGCCTGTGTAGGAGAAGGTTGTTGGAAAACTGGCAAAAAGAATATCAGCCAATTCTTTTTTTTCTGTCTGTTGGCTTAAGGAGTGGAAGGCGAGCTGAAGAAAGCTCATGATTAGTGAAGATAACATTGCTTTTGTTTTTTCCCCTTGTATATGGAGCAGAAACACAAGTTGGTATAGTTTTGGGCCAAGCTCTTGAAGCCAGCTTAGGATTTGTGTTGGTAGAAGGGTTAGCTTCCTGCTGAAGCTAAGTTTAAAACCAGGTGCTCTTGAAGGAGGGAAGTCTAAATCTTTCCCTGGTTGATTTTAAGTGAATTAGAAAATTGACCTTCAGATTACTCAATAATCCTTGTTTTTCTGATAGTTGATATAATATGACCCCAGTGTAAAACCTAAACAGTTGTTGGGGAACTCATAGTCTTTTGTTAATCTCATCATGCTTGATGACATCCTACCTACTCCTCCAAAGATTCAAATAAAGAAAAAAATCTTTTAATGTTTGACAAGTCACAATCTGAATTGTAACAGAGGGGTGTAGAACTGAATATATCTGTTGGGTATAGAGTACAATCGTTTTCCTCCTTTGCATCTTTCTTGGAAATGTACCCATACCCTGATTCCTGAAAGCTTCCACATTCCCAAGAATTACTTCTGCAGCCCTCCTAAACCCAAGGGTCTACTGGAATATTCTAGATTTTGACACTCCACATCAGAAAAATTCACTGGTCTCAAAACCATTCGGTAAGAACTGAGATGCTGCTGAATCCACTCAAGCTTTTTGGCCCAAGATCTTTCTGAAAAAGGTTTCTGGTTGGGAGGGATGAAGAACAAAGGTTCTCTAGTAGTATATTCACTTAAAATACCAGAGTTAAAGACTAGGGGGTGAGAAAGGTGTGCATATCCTATGTAATAAGGGCTTCCATGATGGCAGAACATACTGGAGATTGAAGCAAAGTAATACATGGCCCCTTTTCCCTTTTAGAAAAAAAAATACATAGAAATATATATATATGTATATATATATATAAAACACATGTAAATAATATAGAAATATATAGTATATAAAAATGGTGTGTGTGTGTATATGTGTGTATATATGGTTTTGTTACCTAGTGTTCCCTAGGGATCCTAAAATATATGTTGGGTTTGGGGGGTGGGGAGGAGTAAAGGGTTCGAAAGTAAAAGTGATTAGATTTCTTGAATCTTCTAGCCTATGCTTAGAACCCAGCCTCTTCTTAATACTTTCTTCCAAAAGTAAACAGAAAAAAAAAACCCCAAACCAAAACCCATTTCCTGTGCTTTTAGAGGAAGATTGGTACTTTATGCTAGTGGGTTTCTGTAATAGAATGGTCAGGGTTTGGCATGGAGATTCTGTTTTAGGGAGTGAGTAGATTGCAGAAGTGATGGGGGCATTCCCCACCTTCCACTAATGCTCTCATCACTTTAATTTTCTTTGATTTAAGTATTCATCTTTTTCCTTCACTCTTTTTCTGAAACTTCTTTATACCCCCCACCTTCCCAATCCCAGACCCAGAGATAGGTTAGATATATGCCAGTGAGAAGAAAAGGCAAAAGAAATGTCAAGACAGATAGCCATCCCCACCCTCTATTCCCCTTCCAATCATTCCCCAATCTGAAGCTCTGGCTCCTGATTTTAAACACATACCTTCCCATTCCCTCCCCTCCTTTCCTTCTCTACTCCCCTTAGCCTCCCTACTTTCTGTTCCCTCCTCCCCTCCCCCCTCTCCCTGCTAACTTCAGGGAAAGGAGGGACTTTTACCTACCTCATTTGAGGGGCCCGGGGAGGTTGGACTATAGGGTTATTTTGGGAACAGCTCCTCGGATCTGAAAGCCTTGTTAGGGTAGCTCTGACCTTTCCACCAGAGGAGGAGGGCAGGATCTGGAGAAGGGGGCGGGGGCTACAGGAGAGAGACAGTCAGACCCCACACGCCCACTAGAACTACAGAAGGAGCCAGCTGAGCATTTGGAATAGTAGCATTGCCTGGGGAGCTCAGTACAGCCAGGGGTGCTCAGAGGGGAATTTCACCCTTACTGGAACTGGTTGGAGAGTCATCACCCCTATCCTTTCTCCTGTAATCTCCCCAGTGAGGTTTCTTAAAGGGACCATGCAACTTTTCCAGTCCTCTCTAGAATTGCTTCTGGAGTAAAGGGAAACTTTGGGGATGCCTGTTCGTCTTAGAAGCAATAGTTCCTCCATTCCCTCAGACTGATCCTTGAGGGAAGGCTGGGTCCCCTCTCTGCCTGTCATTTACAGACACACCACCACCTTGGTTCTCAGGACCTTCTGACCCCTGATGGGATCATGTTCATATCACATTGGAGCCACATCCTAAACGAGAAGGTACAGCCCTGAGCCAGGACTGGAAAGGGGGTGGGGGGTGGAGCCCTGGGGCTCCCCCCCAGGCTCAAGCTGGAGGGTGGAGAGGAAGCTGGGGTCTACGATGAAATGAGTGGAGGCCGCTTTGACTTTGATGATGGCGGTGCATACTGTGGGGGCTGGCAAGATGGCAAGGCCCACGGGCATGGACTCTGCACAGGACCCAAGGGTCAGGGCGAGTATTCTGGTTCCTGGAACTTTGGCTTCGAAGTGGTGGGCATCTATACCTGGCCCAGTGGCAATACCTATGAGGGTTACTGGTGTCAAGGCAAGAGGCATGGCCTGGGGATAGAGACCAAGGGACACTGGCTCTACAAGGGGGAGTGGACTCATGGCTTCAAGGGGCGCTATGGGACCCGGCAGAGCTCAAGCAGTGGAGCCAAGTATGAGGGCACTTGGAATAATGGACTTCAGGATGGCTATGGCACGGAAACCTATGCAGATGGAGGTATGTGGCCAGCAGAGCAGCAAAGAAAATATGGAAGGGAAGGAAAAGAGGGAGTAAAGAATATTTGTTCTAAAAGAAAAAGAGAAATTTTGGAGTGGGTCAAATTGAGGCAACTTGCACATATGTTCTGTGCATAAAATTTTAATTGCCCTTATAGTTAGTAGAGTGTAATAAAGAGAAATGAACAGGAATCAGGAGACTTGGCTTTCAGTCCTATCTCTACCATTAACAGTGTCTCTTTGGGTAAGCCACTTCCTCTATTTGTGTCCCAATTTTGAACCTCAGTTGAGGGGGTTGGACCTAAGTTGGTTCCTAAGGTCTTTTCTCTAGCTCTGATGTTATGATAATTTACTCTAGCAGAAAGGGGAAGTGGTATAGATGATTCAAAAATCATGAGAAATTTTAAAATGTTTCCATTTGGCTTTAGAATGCCCGATATATTTTTGGTACCAGATTTACTTTCTATAGGTTAACATTTAAAATAGTTTGCATTCTAGGAGCATCCAATAAAGGACTCTCCATCTCTTGCTTTCTGCGGGTGTGGAAGAAGACAGGGGAAAGCCAGTCTAGCATGAAAATTTTGCTTTTGATAATCAAAAGTCAACTCAATATGTGATAGAGTATATATGTAGGCTTGGACTTGCATTTTCAAGGAGGAGGTATATTTGCCAATTGGTATGTTCTGTGTTTGTACCACATATTGTGCAAGTATGGATGTGAGAAATACTTCATTGTCTCAGGGTTATTGCATAATGAGAGAGTAACCATGAGCCTACATATGTAGAAAACGTGGTAAGTTCAGGATATGTCTGTTGAGAAGTAAGTATTCAACAAGAGACTTCCAGCCACTACATTTTCCTCTTTCCTTTACCAGTGAGAAAGTAGGCTGTATGCTAATGGGACCATCTTGCCTAAGTAAAGTACTATGTGATATGTGTCGTTAGATCCATTTGTTTTGGGATCTTATTTCCATTACCAATCCATCAATCCATCTTAATTGAGATCCTGTTGCATCTGACCCCATACTCAACACTATAAGGGATAAAAAGATGTTTAAGGAAGTCTCTTTAAGCCATAAGGTTAGTCTGAGCAGATAATATTGATCTCATCTTTGCATATATGCTACACTTGACATGTATACAATACTTTACAGTTTAGTCAGCCAATCATGCACACTTTACAAAGTACATTCATTTCTACTCGTCTTTAATCCTTACAATACTCTTGTGAGACAAATATCTCCATTTTAAAGATAAGGAAACATCTCAGAGAGGGAATCTGTCTTGCCCTTTGTCTCCAGTCCAATAAGCAATGGAGCCAGGGCTGGAACCTAAATTTTCCAAGTCCAGTGCTCTTTTTGTTCCATCCTATGTAGAAAAATATAACTAATCTTCAGAAAACACCACCATGCCTTCTCAATGACTAGGTTTATAGGTTGTGCTACCCAATTATTTCTCCTTCATCATTGTTACATGTCCTTCAGCAGCTATCCTTTGGGTTATATATTTGAATAGTGGTCTAGAATGTTGTCCTGTGAGAGCCTGAAGGTACACAGAGTTGAGAGAAAACTCTGATCCTAAGGCTTGCTACCAGTTGGTTAGGGCAGCATTCCTTCCTGCTGTGACCATATATAGCAAATCTAAAAAAAGCTTCTGAATGGGGGGGCACAGAATCCACACTTGAAAATCAACTTTTCAGTTATGTGCTGCCATCCTTAGGGCATTTCAGAGGTTCTCCTGGAACTCAGTGTGCTTCATTGGAGATCAAATCATGGAATGTTAGAGCTGGAAGTGTCTTTAAAACATAGGATGTTGTTTAAAAGGAATGTTAGAAATATTTTAGCTCAACGCCCTAATTTTATAGATGAGAAAACTGAGGCCCAGAGGAAGTGAAGTGATTTGACTAAAATCATATAGCAATAGCATCTAATATGTGCAAGCCACGGGTGCTATGAAGTTAAAAGAGTGGTGTTTGTTTTCTTTTGTTTTCTTTTTTTTATTAAAGCTTTTTATTTGCAAAACATATGCATAGGTAATTTTTCATCATTGATCCTTGCAAAGCTTTCTGTTACAAATTTTTCCCTCCTTCCCCTCACCCCCTTCCCTAGATGGCAGGAAGTCTAATACATGTTAATTATGTTAAAATTATACAGTTATCTTGCTGTACAAGTGTCTGTTTTCCTAACATTTACATATAAAAATAATAAAAGCTGAAAAAGTACTTACATAGTATTTTAAGTTTTGCAGAACAAATAGGTTGAAAAAATTTATCCTCAACAACTGTATTAGGTAGATGCTATGGGTATTATCTCCATTTTACAGAGAAATGAGACTCAGAGAAGTGACCCAACTTGTTTTCAGTCATACAAGATAATAGTCTGAAAGGAGAATATGTACAGAAATAAGTAAAATATATGTGAATATGAAAAGAGAGAAAACAAGAATAATTAGAGGAAATCAGGGAAAGCTTCACAGCTGAGCTGAGGCTCAAAAAAACGGAAACTTGTGAGAAGCAGAGATGAGAAGAGAAGGCATGAAGGAAGGTAGGGAGAAAGTGACATGGGGAGGAGAGAGAATGGGACAGAGGATACAGGGGAAAGAGGGAATGAGAGGGAAAGGAGAAAAAGATAGGGAAAGAAAAAAGATGGGAATGGAGGGAAAGAGGGAAAGAGAGCAGTCTGCAAGCTATAGTTCTGTAAATTTGATTTTGATTCTTGAAAAAATCCTGCAATGGATCATTAAAGAGAATAGTTGTTGAACTTCTAGAAAGGAAAATGGTTCTTCATCAAGAAGAGGTCCTACCTGGAGTAGCTAAATGGCTCAAAGGATAGAATACCACTCCTGGAGTCAGAAGGATCTGAATTCAAATATGATCTCAGATACTTAGTAGCTGTGTGACCCAGGGCAAGCATTTAACCCTTTTTTGCCTTCCCCCAAAAATAAAAAACAGGTCATGCCTAATGAAACCCTATTTTTATAGACTTACCAAATTAATAATGTGGATATAGTTTACCTAGATCTTATCAAAACTTTAAATAAAGTATTTCAATAATAGTATCATACTATTCTTGTGGAGAAGATTGGATTAAGCATTTATACAGTCAGATAAATTTGGAACTAGCTGGATGGCCTTAGTTAAGGAATAGTTCATGGTTTAACAATCAACATGGGGAGGAAGTCACAAGTGGAGTGCCTTAGGGATTTGTGCTTGACCCTGTGAGATTTGATATTTAGATTGGTGACTTGGATAAAAGCATAGATGATATCTCATCAGATGGATAGCAAAGGAGAGATGGCCAACAGGAAATGAGAGTCAAGATCCAAAAAGATCCACAAGGATTTTGACAGACTAGAGAATTGGACTTGATCTAGAAAGATGAATTGAATACTGACAAATGCAAAGTCTTGTACCTTCCTCCCCCCCAAACAAAAACAAAAAATTCAAGCCAAAACAAGTACACAAGTACAAGAAAGCAAACAGCATGCATTTTCAGGAGTCTTAGTGTACTTTATATTTGATATGAGTTAGTTTGATTTGGAATCTTAAAACGCTAATACAAACTTGGAATTTAAAAGGGGAATATAGTTTGCCTGTACTCTGTCATCTTCATTTCTCATTTTGGAGGGTTATGCTTAATTGTAGGCACCATTGTTTAAGTACACTGATAAACTGGAAAGTATTTGGAAAAAAGGCAACCAGGATGGTGAAGGACTTAAGTCTATGACATATGAGGATCAGCTGAAGGGATAGGACATCTTTAGTGTGAAGAGAAGCCTTAAGGATAACATGATAGGTATCTTTTAGTATTTGAGGGGCTGTCCCTGTGTGGGACAAGGATTATATTTGTTCTGTTTGTAGCACCAGAAACAATAGGTAGGTGAAAAGAGGCAAATTTTGCCTAATGGGATGGAAAGAAGGGAAGGAAACAAGCATTTATTAGTCACCTGCTGTGTGCCAAATATTGTGTAAAGCACTTCACAAATATTATCTCATTTGAACCTCACAACACCGGGGAAGTAGGTACTATTATTATAGTAATATATTTGATGGTTGAGGAAACTGAAATAGGCAAGGGTTAATTGACTTTCCTAGGGTCATAGTTAGTGTGAATCTGAGGTTGAATTTGAACTTGGGTCATTCTGACTCCAGGCTCAGCATGCTATCCAGTACTACATTTACGTCCCCATAATGAAATGATTGACTTTCAGAGATGATGGGTTCTCCTCCTTAGAGGTCTTCAGACAGAGGATGGGAAATCACTTGTCAGATATGTTATAGTGGAGATGACTTTTGAATAGTTGACTAGGTGACAGCTGAAGTTCCTTCAGACTCCCATATTCTTTGATTCTGTGTTTCTGAATTGTGAAAATGCATGGAGAGAGAATGTTGATTTTGGGGGAAAGCTAATAATCCAGTTTGGCTAGAATGTAGAATTATAAATGCATTTTCACAATGCACACATTTTCACAATTTTAACCCTCATCTGCCATACTTTACTGTTCTGTTTGCCCTCCTCTGGACACATTCCAGAAGCATATCTTTTCTAAAATATGATACCTAGAACAGAACAGAATATTTCAGATGTTGTCTGGCCAGAGAACAATATAATAGGATTATCATATCCCTCATATTAGACATTATGTCTCTCTTATGCTACCTGGAACAATAGTAACCTTCTTGATAGCCTTGTTACACTTGACTCGAGAGCTTGCCATCTGTTTAAAAACTCTGGATTTTTTTTCACCTGAACATCTAACAGTGACTCAACTTCTTGAAAAGTTGATTTGTTTTGGAATGTAAATGAAGGCTTTGCTTTTATCCCTCTTAAATTTTATTTTATAAGACTTGGCCAATTGTTCTATCCATATTATCCACAAGAACAGAATAAGAGACTTGGTGAAATTATTGATTAAATTATTAATAATAAAGCCACAGACATTCATGGGGCACTCTGCTGAAGACATTTTTCCAAATTTACATCAATCTATTAATGATGACTCTTTGGATCTGATCATTCATATAGCTCTAATTATACTATCATCTACTCCACATGTACCTGTATTATCCACAAGAACAGAATAAGAGACTTGGTGAAATTATTGACTAAAATATAGGTTTGTAGTGTCTACAGTTTATCCCAGGCTGGTTACATTAGAGAGAGAAAGGTGTGACCACACACACACACAGAGAGAGAGAGAGAGAGAGAGAGAGAGAGAGAGAGAGAGAGAGAGAAGAGAGAAAATAAAGAATGAAAAAGAGGAGGAGGGAAGGAAGAAAAGAAGAAAGGAAAGAGGGAAGGAAGGAAAGAGGGAAGATGATGGTACAGTTAGCTAATGAATTGCAGGATTGAAATTCCTAGTTACATTGTGACTAAGACTTCCCAAGAACCATCTGTCCTCTGACTTGTGCCTTACTTGACATACCTAAAGGAAGAAGCCAGGACTTTATATATTCAGGAGAGCCTGAGAGATCTAGGAATTGTACCATTCCCCTATTCCTGGATACCTAATTGCATTAGAGTAGCCTTCTCTCTTATCTTTTGTTTTCTCTCCCTCCTCTTTCCCTCTACCCATGAGGCCTTCTGGGCTAGAGCTACCAAAAAAAGAAAACTTTGTAGGAAAATGATTCCTATAACCTTCTCCATCTTACTTTGGTGGAAAACTGAAAACTAACTTGTTCAATTCAGCTCACCAAACATAATGTGCTTGGTGCTTGAGACACAGAAATCTGACCTCAAACATTTACTACTGTGTTATGCTGAGCAAGTCACTTTACCCTGTTTGCCTCGGTTTTCTCATCTGTCAAATGAGCTGGAGAAGGAAATGGCAAACCACTCCAGTATCTTTGCCAAGAAAAGTCCCAAATGGGGTCACAAAGAGTCAGAGAGGACTGAGGTGACTGAATAAACATGTATATGGTCCCTGCTCTTGAGAAGCTTATAATCTAGTAAGAGGGATGAGATGAATAATAACAATAATAGCTAACATTTATATAGCACTTTAAGGATTTCAAAGCTCTTTAGGTAAGTTGGCAAAACTTTAGGTAAGTTATGCAAAACAACCCCATAAGATAGGTGCTATCTTATCCCTATTTTCCACAAAATGAAAATGAGATCAAAAGAGATTGAGTGACTTGCCCAGGATCACATAGCTAGTATATGATGAGACAGAATTTGAATTCAGGTCTTGCAGATTCCAAGTCCAGCATTCCCTTCATGGTACCATTTAGCTGCCTCAAATCACATTATGATATACACAGACTATTATAATTTAAGTTATAATTGCAACTCCCTCATTTTTCAGATGATGAAACTGAAAATTAAGTGACTTTCATATAATTCAACAGTAAACACAAAATCTTGTATATATTTAATGTTTGTTGAGTAAATGAACCCATTGTTAAATAAGAAAACTAAGACTCAAGAGAGTGAGTCTTTAACCTCTCATCCTCCCCCCAAATAATGAATTGATTCTTAATATTTAGACCATGAATGGGAGGTAAAGTGAGATTTATAAATATAGTCAACATTTCTTTTTTTCTGTATCGTATTTTATTTTTCTAAATACATGTAGACATAATTTTCAACAATCATTTTGTAAGACTTTTTGTTCCAAATTTTTTCTCCCTCCCTTATCTCCTTCCTCCCCAAGACAGCAAGCAATATGATATAGGTTACACATGTACAATCTTTTTAAACATATTTCTGTATTTGTCATGTTGTACAAGAAAAATAAGACCAAAAAGGAAAAAACTACAAGAAAGAAAAAAAAACAAAAAAAAAGATGAAAATGATATGCTTTGATCCATATTCAGTCTCCATAGTTCTCTCTCTCTGTATGAGGATGGCATTTTCCATCCCAAGTCATTGGAATTGTCTTGGATCATCACATTGCTGAGAAGAGCCAAGTCTATCAAATTCACATAATTTTGCTATTTCTGTATATAATGTTCTCCTGGTTCTGCTCACTTCATTTGGCATCAGGTCATGTAAATCTTTCCAGGCTTTTCTGAAATCAGCCTGCTCTTCATTTCTTATAGAACAATAACATTCCCGTATATTCATATACCATAACTTATTCAGCCATTCTCCAACTGATAGTCATCCACTCAATTTTCAGTTCCTTTCCTCTACAAAAAGAGCTGCTTCAAACATTTTTGCACATGTGGGTCCTTTTCCTTTTTTATGATCTTTTCGGGACACTGATCCAGTAGTGGCACTGTTAGATCAAAGAGTATGCACAATTTTATTGCTCTTTGGGTATAGTTTCAAGTTGCTATACAGAATGGTTGGATCATTTCACAACTTCACCAACAATGAGCCAACATTTCTATATGACTCTATAATACAAAGTGCTTTAAAAAGGGTTGTTGTTGTTGTTATTGTCCTTTGTTCTTGAAGAGGACCATGACATCAGAGAAGTGATGCTATGATATGCAAATGAATTGGATTTAAGTGAGGGAAGGGTCTGCAGTCACTAGTTTCACTCTCCTCCATAGCCATCTGGGTCCAGTGGGAAGATATATATCAGAAAGACTGAAGATGGCCCTGAATGCAGTGGGAAACCTTGGCCTTTTTAAACTTTAAAAAGATTATCTGGGCAGCTAGGTGGGGCAGTGGATAGAGCACCAGCCCTTAAGTCAGGAGGACCTGAGTTCAAATCTGGCCTCAGACACTCAACATTTCCTAGCTGTGTAACCCTGGGCAAATCACTTAACCCCAATTGCCTTAGCAAAAAGCAAAAAAAAAAAAAAAAAAGATGATCTCATTTAATTCTTATAAACTGGTGAGATTGGTACAAATAATATTCATTTGTGCTGTGGAAATTGAGGCCTAGAGAAAAGAAATTATTTCTCTGAGGATATATAGCAAATTAGTGCTAGAACTAGACTCTGAATCCAGGTGTGTTTTAGGTTTTGATTTTTTTTAAACTTCTACTATTAATTGTTTTTGCTTTTAATACCATAGATATTTTACTACAACCCCTCCCCACAATAGAATCTGTCCTAATAACAAAGAAAAAAATTTGCCAAAGCCAAAAGACACAATAATTGTAGCTATTACAATCTGTATATATTACACATGTAAACACATATGTATAAATATATACATGTATATAAACATACATTTGTGTGTAAAGCATAGATACACATTGCCTGTATTAAATATGTGTGTAACTATATGTTTGTATATATAAATATACACATATGGGGGATATGTATATATACATATGTGTGTATACATACTTCAAAATAGGTAACACTACCACTACCACTACCCACCTTTCTACTGAAAAGTTGAAGGTATTTTTCTTTATAAGGAATTCAGAATCAAGATTGTTCATTACAATTCATAAATTTTTGCTGTTGTTATAATTTGCATTCTTGTAGTCATTGTTTTATTTATTTTAATATTTTACTTTTATATGTTATATATTTATATTATATATATTTATTAAAGCTTTTTATTTTCAAAACATGTGCATGGGTAATTTTTTAACATTGACCCTTGCAAAACTCTCTGTTCCAAATTTTTCCCTCCTTCCCCCCACTCCTTCCCCCGACTTCTTCCCCTAGATGGCAGGTAGTCCAACACATGTTAACTATGTTAAAATATATGACCAATCCAATATATGTATACATATTTATACAGTTATCTTGCTGTACAAGAAAAATCGTATCTAGAAAGAAAAAAAAAACCTGAGAAGGAAAACAAAATGCAAGCAAACATCAATAGAAAGCATGAAAGCGCTATGTTGTGGTCCACACTCAGATCCCACATGCTTCTCTCTGCGTATATATGGTTTTTTTCATCACTGAACAATTGGAACTGGTTTGAAACATTGCATTGATGAAGAGAGCTCTGTCCATCAGAATTGATCATCATATAGTCTTGTTGCTGTGTATAATGATCTCCTGGTTCTGCTCATTTCACTCAGCATCAGTTCATGTAAATTTCTCCAAGCCTCTCTGAAATCATCCTGCTGGTCATTTCTTACAGAAAAATAATATTCTATAACATTCATATACCATAATCTATTCAGCCATACTCCAACTGATGGGCATCCATTCAGTTTCCAGTTTCTATCCACTACAAAAAGGGCTGCCACAAACATTTTTGCACACGTGGGGATAGTCGTTGCATCTGCTTTCTTTTCCCACTCTGCATTACTTCATACGAATGTACCTGTGCTTTTCCAAATTCCTCATAATTGTTTCTTTCATCCAAATAATATTCCATTGCATTACTATGCCCAATTTATTTAGTCATTTTCCAACCAATGGCATCCATTTTCTTTTTCCTTCTTTCTTTGGGCTAGTTCCAAAGTGTTACTGTGAATATTTTGTTATATCTAAGATATTTTTCTCTTCGACCTCCTGAGAATATTTGCCTAATAATGAGATAAGTTGATCAAAGGATCTAAGTAATTTACTGACTCTTTGCAAATTAATTTCCAGGTTGGTTGGACCAATCAATAGCCCAACTAGCCAGCATATTTATGGGCTAGTCTTCCTCTAGAACCTCCAGCACTGTGTTTTGATATCTTTGTCAAGGAATCCAGGTCTTCAAGTCCAGGGTTCTTTCCCTTACATCTTTCTGCCTTCCTGTCAAACTCTCAAACCATATTTCCCACAGGCAAGTCATTTCCCCAATTTACTTATGAGGCTCTGCCAAGGAGAGTGACTTTTTTTATTTGCTTCTAAAGTTGATGGGACTAGAGGGGAAGTCTGTCTTTAACCCTGGACAAGAGCCAAGTCAGGGTTCAGGATGTATTTCTAAACTTAGAAGATTTAGAATTGGCAAGAACCTTAGGGAGTATATGGTACAATACTTTTATTTTGCAAATGGGAAAATTGAGACTAGAGAGACTGACATGCTCAAAGATATATAAGGATTATAAAATAATTCCTCTGATCCATTTTTCTGCTACACTGACCTAGCATGGTCTCTCAGTTTAAAGGAAAACCCATAAGACCTGCAGGGAAGGAGGGTTGCTATAAGGGAAAAAGCACTAGCCTTGAAGTTTAATTTGTCCCAGGCCATGTCAGCTGCAGTCTTGAGGTTGTCAGCACTCTGTTTGGGGCAGGGGATATGGAAGATGCCAGTCTCATTCTCAAGTATTCTGTTAGGTGTGATGGATAATTAATTAAAGATTGTCTGCAAGCCAAAGAGTATCGGAGCCATGAGGTCCCAGGGCCAAAGCTCTCCTCCCCATAATATGCAACCTAATCCTTTCTACCCAGAGTATAAAAATAGCCCAAATCAGCCTTGTTGCTTTGGGTGGCATGCAGGAGTCTCTTCAAGCCAGAGGGTGTTGACTTTCAGCACAGGCAGATTTAGATGGGAAATGAAAGGCTGATCCTAGGCTTTTTAGATAGCAACAGAAACTTTCTGCCTGCATGAACATTCTTCATGGAGCATGGTGGAAAGGCCACCTGGATTAGGATCCAAGAGAACTGAATTTGAGTCCCAGTTCTATCACAAATTCACCATTTGCTCTTGGGAAAGTCACTTCTTTTATCTCCTCATCTGAAAAATATAGAATATATAAAATAATAGCCCTATTAGTGAATGTGCTGATGAATGTGAATGTTTCCTTCCTTTGGAGTCCTATGTCTAAAGTTCTATGTTAATTAGAGATTGAGGTGATATTAGAAAGGGTTCCATGGATCATTTTCCATCTTTAACCACTCATCACTCAGCCCTGCTCCTGACAAGAGCCAGGCCATGTCCTTGTCATGAGCCTGAGTTTGCCTGTTGTGTGAACTCTAGATGCCCCGATGTGAACTTCTGAGCATACAGCCTTACTCCAGGGTCATCAGGATTCTAATCAAATTGCTTGTTTTTATATCATATGCACTTCCATTTTAACATCAGAAAATCTGAGTTAAAATGTATCTCAAAAACTATCTTTGTCTGTCCTCTATCACGAGAGAGTCCACCCTGCTAGGAATATGATAGTGCTATTGTCAGACCAAATCTATAATATGGTAATCCATCCTAAGGGTCACATTTTAGAAAGGACATTAATAAATCAGAGAATCTTCTGAGGAGAGCAACAAGTCCTCAGTTTCTGCCATATAAGGATCCGTTGAAGTAACTGGGGAAGGTGAGATATGCTAGTAGTCTTCAATGGCTTATGTCTATCCATATGAAAAATGAATTAAGTTTGTCCTGCTTGACCTCAGAGAATTTAACAAGAAGCATAGAATGGAATTGGTCAAGAGAAATTTGAGCTTTTGAAAAAAAGGAAAAACAAACAATTAGAACTATCCAGAATAGAGTAAGCTGTCTTGTAAAGAAGTGCATTCCCTATCACTGAGTTTTTCAAGTAAAAGAGGGTGAACACTTCCGGGGTATATTACAAGGGGTACTCCTATTCAAGTGTGAATTGGACATGATGGCCTTTCCAACTCTGAGATTCTGTGGTTGCCTAGCAAGGGACCCAGACTCTACTTCATCATCTCTAGTGAGAGGAAACTCTCTGCTTCCTAAGGTAGCTCATTCTACTTTTGGACAGCCCTAATTGCCAAGAATCTTCAACTTATGTGAAGCCAAAAAAATGTCTACAACTTCTAGCCTTTGCCTCGAGTTCTGCTTTCTACAGCCAAGAAGAAAGAGAAATCCCTTCTCTGTGTGATAGATAACCCTTCAAATACCTGAAAATAGCCTTCATGTCTTTTCCCCAGCCATTGTCTTTTCCCCAGCCATTCTTCTCTTCTCTAGGCAACATAACCTGAATTCTTTTAACTAATTCTAATATGGTGCTGTCTCTAAAACTGGGAGCATTTTTTGTAACCAGTTAAGTTTAAAAGCATTCTTCCCAAAATTTGGTATTTCAAAGTAGATAGGTATGGCTTGACTAGAACAGCAACTATTTCTCATCCTCTTCAGGATACTGTAACTCTTTTAGTAAGGCCTAATATATTATTACATTTGGGATTGCTGGGTTACATTGTTAAATTCTACTGAAGTTGTAGTCTACAAATGCCAAATATACCCCTTTACACCAATCTTTTTTTACGCAAACTATTGTCTAGACATATTTTCCCAATCCTGTACTTAGACAGTGATTGTACCCAAAGATAGAACTTTACATTGATCTCTATTAAATTTCATATTAGTAATTTTGTCCTACTGTTCTAACACAAGGTATTCAATATGTTAATTAATTACTTTTAATATTGTGTCATCTACAAATTCAACAAATACAACATCAATATTTACATTCAAATTATTGATAAAATATTGAACAGAAAAGGACCATGGATGGATCCCTGGACCACTCCCTTAAAAACCTCCCCCAAGGTGCCATCATCACCAGTCCATTACCTCTCCCCTTCTTTGAGAGGTGAGGAAATTGGTGTGGAGTATCAGATAAACTGTTTGATTCACTTTATATATTAATAAGTTTCCCTGAACTGCTTTTCTCCACCCCTTTTAAAGAACAGTTTCTTAATTAGACGTTAAAAAGGATGGTTCTTTGAGTAGAGGAAGAATGTATTTGGAAATGTAAGTAATACAAAAACTAAAGGGATGGATCTTTGAATAGGGGAAAAACATATTTGGAAATGGAAGTAATATAAAAACAAAAGAGAACAATTAAAAATCTATTAATGACTGACTATTTTTTTAGGTCTAGTAAAACCAGTTTTACCAGTTTTAAATTCACTATACCACATTTCTCCATCTTGTCTACCATGGATAGTATGAAAAAAATTTTTAATGTTTTCCTGAAATCCAGATATATATCATCTATGGAATTTCTCTGATTTACCAGTAAGTCTAGTGAGCTTGTTAAAAAAAAAGAAAGGACTAAATGGTGATAGATTAGACTGAAAAGGAGCTCAGATTATCTAACCATATTTCTATTCAAAGCATGAATCTCTGGTGGACAGGCAAATCAATGATCATCTAGTCTTGAATATCTTGATCTTGAATATCTCCAGTGATGAGCAACTCACTGCCTATCAAGGCATCCCTTTCTATTGTTTGTCAACTCTAGTTATTAAAAAGTTCTATCTTTTTATTGAAATGTCTTTTTATAACTTCTAAGGGTTCTGGTTCTGCATTCTGGAATTGGAGAGAATAATTTAAATCCTTATATGAGACAATCTTTCAATATTTGAAAACAGTAAATCATACCTCCCTCAAAATCTTGTCTTTCTCAGGGTGAACATCTCTAGTTCCTTCAAGTGATCCTTTTATATCAGGGTCCAACCTTCTTCTACATCCTGGTCACTGTCCCCTGTCTAGGCTCCAGCTAATCAACTGCTCCCCTCTAAGATAGTACTTTATAAGAAATATGAAAATAACTTCATCAAGATACCTGCCTGGTATTTTATCTTCATTTAAATCTAATATACTTCCTTTGCTTCCACCTTGGCCTTGACCATTAGAGACTTCAAAAATATAACTTCAAACAGTTTTTCTACCTAGAAAATGCCACTGACTTGAAGTTACTGCTCCCCAATTCCAGTACTATCACTGTAAAGACATTCCTAGCTGAGGTACAAAGGTTGTTCTCCTCTAATAGTCTTAGTAATGATAGTGATGAGAGTAGCTCCTTTTCTATGGCACTTTAAGCTTTGCAGCATATTTTCTTCACACCATGCTTGTGTATTGTTAACAAATTTAAAAATGTTGACATTTTTCCATATAAATACTTCTAGTAAAGTTTGAACCACGATTTGAACCTTTGTCTCCTGGCTCTTTTCTTACTCCTTTTTCTACTCTTATAGTATGCCATCATATAAAATGTTATGAATTAAAAGGAATTTGAGAGACCTTATAGTTCAATCCTCCTACTTTTACAGAGGAGGAAAATGGAGTGACAGAAAGGGAATATGGTTCATTTAAAGTCACATAGCTAGTGGGGAAGCAAAGTCAAGATGAACTCAATTCCCTGGATATCCAGTCCTGTGTTCTTGTAAAATTTCAATTTTACAATTTAAAAAAAATTGCAAAATACAGTCAGGTGGAAAGAGGATTAGATTATTCTGTTTGACCCTAGATGACAGAATTGAACCAATGGAGACTGGATATTATCATGTTAATCCAGGCACTAAGGAATGAGGGCCAAGACTAGGGTGAATATAGTGGGATTGAATTTTGAGGAAAAAGAAATTGGTGGTTAAGTATAGATTATAATATATAGATAATCTCCGAATTTCCTCTCTACTCTGAGATTCCATGATGCTGAGATGTTTGGGGTGAGATTTCTGATCAATATAACAAAAATTTTTAAAATAACTAGAGCTTTGAAAAAATAGAATGGATTGCTAATGAAATAGTAGCTAAGAAGTTTCCCAAACTGGAAATATTTTTGTAGAAGATAGATGACCATTTGTCAGGGATCATAGAGGAGATTCTTATCTAGGTATGGGTTGAAATATATGGCATCTGAGACCCTTGCCAATTCTGAAGTCTTATGATTGATTACTGAAAGAGGTTCTGATTAACCTCCTAGGCTATAAGACTTGAAGATTCTTTTTAAAAATGTTCTTATAATTCTTGCTATGACTCATCCTGTGATCAAGAGTTAATACATTCTTTGCTGAAGTGGATAGAACAGCTTTTTAAAAATTCCTGGTGAAGATTGTCTTCAGCTTGATTTTAAATCGATGGTAGGTAAGGAATGGGGGGGGTATGGGTAAGTAATTTTTCCTTCTTAATGGAGATAATTGGAGATAATAATCTTATCCACTCAAATAAATGCACTTCTCCAAAAAGAACAAGGTATCCTAACTTCCAGGTTCAAGTTGAGTGAATTACGCTGAACCAATTTAAACAGTTAAATCTAGGGAGGAGAATTGGGATTAGCTGTGTGGATCTTGGGTGAGCCACTAGCCAATTATTAAATGTTCAGTGTGAGCATTGCACCTTGAAACTAACAAATGCTACAAATCAGGGCTTGACATAGTTTTGTTGATCATCTAGGCTCAATTAAGTGTTGGAATAAATATTAATAATGCAAACTAAATTTAAAATCAGGGCATGGTGACTTTAAAAAAAAAACACCTAATAGCTACTTGTTGATCATGTACCAGTATATTTCTGGTCACTTCCCCATTTTGGACTTTAATTGCCTCTTTTCTCAAATGATGGATTGTACAAAATTATAATAGTTCATTTTTCTAAAGCATTTTGACATTAATAAAAGCTTTTTCTCACAACCAACCTGTAATATAGGTAGTTCAGGTATTATTTATATTTGACAGATGAACACCTGCATCCCAGGATGAAGGCAAGGATTTAGAGGGCTTTTTCTAGAAATTAAACCATGAAAGGAAAGAGAGAGATAGGATGATAGTTTAATGGGTGGTAGGGCCAAAGGTAGAATTTTTTTAAAGGATTAATTGGGAGAAATCTGGGCATGTCAGTAGAGAGTAGGGCAGGAGCCAGTAAAAAGAGAGAAATGGAATATTAGGGGAGACAGGGAGCAATTGAAAGGGTCAAGCTCATCATGTATTACAGTCTGTCTATATCCTATTCCCTCTAATCAACTCTAAATTTTAGGAGGACAGAAATTTTCTTATCTAAACTTTGTACCAATTTTAGTGGCTTGCATTTAGTACTTCTGTATACAATTGTTGTGCAGTCACTTCAGTCATGTCTGACTCTTTGTGACCCTATTTGGAATTGTCTTGGTAAACATACTGAAGTGTTTTACAATTTCCTTCTCCAGCTCATTTTACAGATGAAGAAACTAAGGCAAATAGGGTTAAGTGACTTGACCACATAAGTAGACCAAATTTGAACTTAGGTCTTCTAAGTCTTCAAGTTGAGTGCTCTATCTACTGTGCCACTTAGATCTAGGTGTTCTGTATAATTGTTTCCTGGACTGAATTAAAATCATCTAGTGAAAGAACACTGAATTTCAATTTGGCAAACTTGTCTTCAAGTCTTTGCTATTTGTATGAACATTGGAGGGCCTTTATTTATATATTTATATAAACTGGAAAGTCCATATGTGCTTGTACATTTTTAAAGAGCATAATCTTGTCCCATTGTACTGTGAATTCTTCAAGGATAGATACCAGCACTTCTACCACATTTTGATTTCTTAAGTACTAAGTTTCTGCATACATGGGAAAGCATCCCATAATCAGTTAATCGCATTATTTATTATTTACTTATTAGTGCCAGGCAGTATATTGGGTGCTGCAATAGGAAAAATCCATACCCATTGAAGTAGACATGGGAAGCCCTGGATTTGTGTCACAGTCCAACTGCTGAATTTTGTTATGTCCTTGAGAAAATTGTTTAATTTGCTTGGGCCTCAGCTTTATCTTTATATTGTAAATGAGCTCTCTTACGTCTAAGCCAGGGCTTCTTCAGCTTTTTTCATTCATGACCCCTTTTCATCCAAGAATTTTTTATGTGGCCCAAAGTTTATATAGGTATATAAAATAGGTATACAAATCAAACATTTACTGACAATAAATCATAATTTTGTGACCCCAATTAGAGGTAAAGCCAAGAGTAGTATTAGGAAACAGCTCTCAGTTTTGTGTTCTTTCTGCTGCTGCCTCTCTGTAAATATAAGGAATTTGTATGTGGCTGTTCCCATCATTGTAAAAATCTGGGCCCAGACGCTAACCTGATTTTTTTTCTCCTTCCTTAGGAACATATCAAGGCCAGTTCACCAATGGCATGCGCCATGGTTATGGCATCCGGCAGAGTGTCCCATATGGCATGGCAGTGGTAGTTCGTTCACCACTCCGAACCTCTCTTTCTTCCCTGAGAAGTGAACACAGCAATGGAACCCTGGCTCAGCAGGATGCTTCCTCTACCCCCATGGATGGCACTGCCTTAGCTACTCCCACCATCTCTCGTGGCGGCTTTGCCCTCAGTCTCTATGCCAATGCAGAGGCTGCTGCTAAGCTCCCTCGGGGTGGCTTCTTCCAGAGAGGCTCCCTACTGGGTAAACTGAGGCGCTCAGAGTCACGGAGCTCTCTGGCCAGCCAGAAGAGCCAGGTCAGCTTCCTAAAGAGTAACCTGAGTTCAACAGCCAGTGATGCAGCCTCTACTACCAGCCTGGGAGAAGGGGCTGAGGGCGAGGACTTTGCCCCATTTGAGTCTGACATTGATGCTACCACCACAGAAACTTACATGGGTGAGTGGAAAAATGACAAGCGGTCAGGCTTTGGAGTCAGCGAGCGTTCCAGCGGTCTAAAGTATGAGGGTGAGTGGCTAGACAACCTGAGACATGGCTATGGTTGCACCACACTGCCTGATGGCAAGAAGGAGGAAGGGAAGTATAGGCACAATGTGCTGGTCAAAGGCATGAAGAAACGTGTTCTGCCCCTCAAGAGCACCAAAATCCGGCAGAAGGTGGACCATAGCGTGGAGGGGGCTCAGCGGGCAGCGGCCATTGCCCGTCAGAAGTCAGAGATCGCAGCCTCCAGGTAGGATTCGTGAGGGAATTACCAAGGATAGCAACTGGGAGATGGAGAGGCTCCTCTGGGAGAGAAAGACCATAGGATTTCTTCTTTTCAAAATTTTCAATAGTATTTTATTTTTCCAAATACATGTAAAGATAGTTTTCACCATTCCTTTTTTGTAAGACTTTTTCTTCCTTATCTCCCCCCTCTCCAAGACAGCAAATAATCTGATATAGGTTAAATATGTTCAGTTCTTTTAAATATATTTTAATATGTGTCTTGTTGTGCAAGAAAAATCAGGCCAAAAGGGAAAAAAAATAAGAAAGAAAAAGCAACAAACAAAAAGTGAAAATAGTATGCTTCTATCCATATTCAGTCTCCATAGTTCTCTCTGTTTGTGGATGACAATTTCCATCCCAAGTATCCTGGAATTGCCTTGAATCACCTCATTGTTGAGAAGAGCCAAATCCATCACAGTTGATCATCATATAATCTTTTATTTACTGTGTACAATCTTCTTTTGGTTCTTCTCACTTCATCTAACATCAGTTCATGGACATACACTCACTTTCCAGTTCTTTGTCACTTTAAAGGGCTGCTACAAATATTTTTGTGCATGTAGATCCTTTTCCCTTTTTTATGATTTCTTTGGGATACCAACCCAGTAGAACCACTGCTGGATCAAAAGTTATACACAGTTTTATATGCCTTTGGGCATTTGGAACTGTGCCCAAAGGCATATAAAACTGTGTATACCTTTTGTTCCAAATTGCTTTCCAGAATGGTTGGATCATTTCACAACTCTACTAACAATGTATTATTACCCTAGTTTTCCCACATCCCCTACCACATTCATCATTATCTTTTCCTGTCATCTTAGCCAATTATGAGAAGTGTGGAGGTACCTCAGAGTTGTGATCATAGGGTTTTAAACTTTGAAGGGTCCAAAATATATAGACTCTCTAATCTTACAACTGAAGAAGTAATTTGGACAAAGTTATACAGGTTGTTAGTAGCAGTGCTGGGATTTGAACCAATCCCATGGTCTTCCCACTATCTACACTTCCTTGTACAAAGTGTGGAAATAAGGCTTCTATTCAGAGAGAAAAAAGGCAGATCCAATCCTATCAAAGATTTTTTTCTCTTTTGCTCTACTGACCTTTTTTTTCATCAGGTCTCTTGAAATTCTGGAAGGCTATCTTTCTATTTCTCACTAAAAATACAAGTAGCTCCTGCCTATCCCAGATACTGTCTTCTTTTAGCTCATTTATAGTTGGAGAGTTGTCAAAAAGGCTTTAATTCTATTTTAAAGTAAGCATCATGCACAGGTAAGACTATAAAATTGGCAAGTAATAGAAATCAGAAATCTTTTCGTAGGATAAAAGGCAACTGGTTCTATAGGGGGAAGAACAATGGCTTTGAACTCTGGGGCCCCAGCTTTTGCCACAGCTAGGTCACACAGTGAATAGAGCTCTGGACTTGGACGTGGAAGACCTGAATTCCTTTAGCTATGTGACACTGAGAAGGTCACTTTGTTTATCTATGCAATACTGGGAAGGTCCCTTTGTTTCAAATTTTCCTCAACTATAAAATGGGGATAGAAATCCACCTATTTCCCAGAGTTGCTGTAACAATCAAATGAGAGATTTGTAAAGTACTTGGCATATAGTAGGTACTTAATAAATGCTTCTATTCTTTCTTCCAAGTACTAGGGTGTAAATCACAGATCTCTCTCTTAGTTAATCACTTTTGCTCTCTGGGCACTCATCTGTAAAATGAGGGGATTGAACAAGATGATTTCTAAAGATTCTTTCACTGTTAATTCCTGTTGCCAAAATTTAGTAGTCTCAAATTTCCTCAATAACTATTCCTCTCCTATCCACTTACAATAACTATTTAATGTGGATTTTCCGGGGGTGGGGGGG